>JAADXL010000057.1:0-72618 GCA_023337755.1 Pythium aristosporum | reverse complement strand
TACCAGACGAAGGCTCAGGGCTGAACGTGGGCTTGCCAGACGACGGTTCCGGAGAGAACGTGGGCTTACCCGACGATGGTTCAGGGCTGAAGGTTGGTTTACCAGATGACGGCTCGGGAGACGAAGACGGTTTACTTGACGACGGCTCCGGGGTCGAAGAGGTCGGGGCGGGTGTCGGAGGAGCAGGTGTGGAGCATGCGACCGACTCCTTTAGCAACTGCTGAATCTCCGAGTACACAAACCCCGTCGTTGAGACCTCGTGGGAGCGGGGCGTGCGCACAGGGATCCAGAGCTGGTCCGGGTGGTCTTGAATCGACTCGTTGATCCACTCGCCACCAATGATTTCGTAGTTGGCGTTGAGCTCGAGCACATACTCGTAAATCTTGGAGCGCGTGAACTCGTCGATGCGGCCGACGAGCTCGCCGTCAATGTAGGCCTCGTCGACCCAATCCACCTTGAGGCGCGTCTACACGAGGTACTTCATTCGCGAGTTGAAAGGGTACGTACTCACGAACCACTGGTTGCCCGAGAAGTTGTTGGGATCGACAAACGAGAGCTCTTGGACTTCGTACGAGCGGATCGGCTGGTTCCACACGGCGTCCGAGTTGTCCACGTCGACCGAATAACCTCGCTGGAATCGGCCAATGACGTTGGTGAGCGCAATGTGGAAAAAGCCCGGACCAATGTCGCGGCGCGTCGGGTCAGCAAAGCGATAGAACTCGTCGAAACGAGCCGGCGTGTTGGGTCCGTCGAAGCGAGTCCCTGAGTACACGGTCGGCAGGTCACCTCCTTCGTAGTACTGCGTGAGCAGGCCCTTAATGTCGTACGGGTAGAACCTCACGCCGTTCTTCGTCACGGGGCACCGCGGCTCGGGTTCCATGATGGAGGCAGCGGCCCAGGCGTGACAGATACCATACCAGGCGGGCATGCAGTAGCCCGTGGCCTCCCCACGGCGCTTGCCACACTCGTTTTCCGCCCGAGCAATCTGCCTTCGTCGTACACTCCACGCCCTTGTACTGATTGACGCCACTGGCCTTTGAGACCGCGTCTGCGAGCTGCTTGGCGTCCTTGCCAAAGGCCGCAGCGTACTTCTCAGCCGCGCTCGGCTCGTCCTCGCCCTTCCAGCGGTTGTTGAGCCCGTCGACAAAGCTCGCCCAGTAGTTCCCGGGCCATGGCACTTTCTGAAGCGTCGCGCGATTGAGCGTCGCGTTCAAGACCTTGAGATTGCGCTCCATCGTGGTCTCGAAAAAGACCTCGAAGCGGCTGATGTCTTCGTTCGTCGTGACCGCTTCCAGTTGGCGCAGACCGACTCCGCTCAGCGCCTCGCCTGGGCCGTCGAGCTGAGCCACTTCCTTGATGACCGGACGCGGCGCGTCGAGTGCGAGCTTACCGCCATATGCTGGGTGGCGGCGATCGAGCGAGACGAACCCGCCCACGGGCGTCACAGGAAGCGTCTCCAGCGGTGCAGCCATGGCGGAGTGGAACGTCACGGCGCTAGCCAGCACCGCACAGCTTGCGAGTTGAGCCAGTGTTGAGACCATAGTGCGAGCGTGCTTGTTGCGGACGTGAGTAGTCAAACGGTATTCACCTCGTAAAGCAGAGCGTGACGTCTCCTGGACTCACAGCGAAGGAAGCTTGGTCGCTGTCTCGAGGTAAATGAGCGAATGGACACCTCGGTGCCATCGACGCTCGCTTGGCTCTTCCGTGGCCCTCTTGCCGTTGATGGCAAGAGGACACCATCTTCGCTACTACTGTACGACCGTGTGCCAATTGGGTGCCGTCGTGACGTCGTGGGCACCGATGCGCTTCCAGTAGTTATTTTTGGCTCGAGTTTGAATTAGGCGAGCGGTCCCATCGATGTGAGTCACTCGGTTGGAGATTCGCTTCCATCCCCTTGAATCCAAGCTCAAGATTCGCGGTCCATGGTGTCGAAGAGTCCCGCAGAGCTCTTCGATCAATTAAGTGAGCTAGTCAGCCACATAGCCGGTCCAGAAGAATCGATCATCCGGTGACGAGGATGGGACCGATATTGACACAATTGCACTGGGTCGTGGTCGCTTCTTCTCAAATAAAACGTCAACCAAGAGTGTCCATCGCGTGGCGTCTCAGGTGTACTGCAGTAGCCGCCACTCAAGGTTGGGCAGAACTCTGTCTTTATCTTTTATGTTGCATTCTCTTACGGTGCCAACGATGCCGACGGATACTCGGCGGACCAATGCACGTCTTGGATATATGAAGCATGTCCGCTCCTACAACATGCTCTTTGCTGGTCTGAATATGCTGGAGATCGAACACTTTCTGGATTCGTGTAATTTCCCCATCATGATGTTGGTAAAACGTCCCAGCGAGAGCCGAGACGATTTCAAGGCACCATCAATCCGAGCAGATGTGGTCGCGACCCACGATATGCATTGGCAGACGCCAAAGCCATCTCCGACTCCGCGAAAGCAAGAAGACGTGCTGGAGGATACAAGGAAGATGTAGAACGCCGCGAGGTGGAGCAGTGAGGATCCGGGCAATGATCGGAGCTGACAAGCTCCGTCTTCAGTTGTTCTTCGTCTCTCGGCATCGCGGCATCGCGTGGGTCACATTTTGACCGATGGGTACCAAAGTCTCTTGCCCATCATTCTTGATCAACTTCTCCTTCTACTAGTGTGTTGTTCTAGTTCATGGTCGCCGTGAGAGACTCAGTGAATCCGATTCTAACCAAGTGAGCAAACGGCTTGACCCATCAAACATCAAAGGGCTCGCTCAGTTCCCCACACGCCCACCCAGGCATTCTGGCTTTGGCACACTCACAAACACGCGCACGCACACGACAAACGAACATGGAAATTACCACGATGCTCGCTGGGAAATCGGAGCACCTCTTCGCTGCCGACGCCGAACCCCACGGCACGATCGCCGCGATGCTTGATAGAATAACGCAGTGTCTCCTCGAGCGCGGGCTGCCGTCCGAGTTCACGGCGTACTCGGCCAAATAGAACGGCCAACTCACGCTGAATTCGAGCACCCTCGACTTCTACGCACTCCAGTATGGCGAGCCCGAAGCGATCGCACGATACATTACGCCGGCTGCCCAACTGGAGCCTACAAAGACCGTCGCCGACTACTTCGGGACCACGGCCGACACGCAAAACATCTCAGTTGTGGTGTACTGGACCGCCAAGTCGTGGAGACAATACAATGATCAACTGGCGCGGGCGGAGATCGAGTCGACAGCCGGGGCTGCCGCGACCAACGCCACAGAGCACGCAACGATTGGCCCACCGATCCCTATCCCGATGAAGTTGCCCGTCTTGGTTGTTGGTCACCAGGACTTCGTCTTCGGTGTTCCCGTCAAGCCCCACGACACGATCGCTACGATGCTCGACACGATCAGCCAGCTATGTCCCACAATTTTGGGCTCGCCGCGTGATTTCACTGTGCACTCGACCAAGCGCAATGGTCGGTGGCCGGTCCATTTTAACGCCTTCGACTTCTACGCGCTCATGTTCGGTGACCCTGCTGCTGTCTCCCGATACATCACGCCCGCCACACAGCTCGACCCGACAAAGACGGTTTACCATTACTTTGGGACCGCGCGCATACAGGGAACGATCCATCTTTTGGTGAACCGGACGCCCACGTCGTCGAAGACCCCCGGCGAGGACGATCGAGCGGTGTGCGCACACATCGAGACGGTTATGCCCGACAAGACACGAGGCCAGGCACTCGAGGCAGGATTGAAGCATGCTAGCAGTGTGGCTGCTGCTGCGCTGCTACTCTCGTGGCAGAGCGTCTGGTCGTGCTTTTCTCCCATCTCGTGTCGACCACATGGCATTACTAGTTGCCTGGATGCCGCCGCCACGAAGAAGGATAACTGAGCGGTGTAGTGTTGGTGGAAGGAGGGATGGGACGAAACAATTGCTTCTTTTGGTGCTTTGTGCTGGTCTCATTCGTGGTGGCTTTGATTTGGCACACACACGTGCAGTGTCCCTTGGACGCGGCGTTCAACGATCATTGCCTTCGGTTCCGGTTGGTTCGGCTCCCACGATGTTCGTGCTTCTTCGCCACAGGGAGGGTCTCCAGCGACGTGGACATGACAAAGTGGAACATCATGGCGCTGACGAGCGCCGCACAGATTGCGAGCTCGGTCAGCCTGGAGACCATAGGAGCGAGCGCGGCTTGGTGGGATTGACCACAGGTGATATTCCTGCCACAACAGCACCACCGAAGTTCTAAACTGCAGCAGCGGATCTCGCTGATATCCAAGTGCAGGCGAGCTGAGCTCGCACCAGAGGCAGTGCTCAGGCCAGACTGTACAAAAGTTTGTCTTCATCGTTCATGTTGCTTTATCTTATGGTGCAAAAGATGCCGACGGAGACCGAGCAGAGAACTCTGAAATGCGCTCGAGGCTGCCGAGAATCCGGTCGAGTTCTTGCGTGGACGACGACACTTCCGAGCAGTTGCTGGTCTTTGGCGTCGTTGGCGCCCCGGCCGTAGGTGACGTAGACGATGGGAATGATGCGTACCGGCGATCTCGTGGCGAGTTCTTCCGCAGCCCGGCGGGACGCATACCACTTTGGAGCTCTCGCTCCTGTTGCTGCAAGGCCGTAACTGTTTGCTGTAACCGAGTGATCGTTGCGTTCTTCTCTGTGATATCACGAAGCAGCGTCTTTTCGTTCGCCAGGAATACGGTCGTGCGCTTGCGTTCATCATCGAGCTGGCTTTGCAGCGTCTCGATCTCTTCAATAAGCTCCACAGTGTGTGACTCGACCGTCGACTTCATTTGCTCTTGACACTTCATGAGCATCGACACACGCTTGATGGCTTCGTCTCGTTGGCGGTGGACAGCATCCTTCTCGCTCTGCGCACGCTCAAGAGAGCGCTTGAGTTGATGCACTTCGCCCTGGTAACTCTCCTTCAAAGAGGCGAGTTCGTGCAATCTCCGCTTGAGATTCTCCGTCGACTCGGCGTCTTGACCTGCACTACGCTGCACCGTGACCAACGCTCGTTCCAGCTCGTTTCGCTTGTGCTTTTCCGCCTTAAGCTGCGTCTTTAACGCAATGATCTCCGCCTCGTACCCCTTGAGCTGCTTCATAAGTGAGATGATCTTGTCACCCAACTCTCCATTGCGGGTGGAAGCAGTTTCAATTCGATCCACCAGCTGCGCCACTTGCTCTTCGAGCATGCGCCGTTCGCGAAGCAGTTTGCGTTCGCGTTTGCTCTTCTCCTCTTGATTCGACGTCAGTGTCTCGTGCGCGCGGGTGAGTTCGTCGTCGAGTTGACGGACGCGACTTTGCATCGCCGTGATCTCTTTCGCTGACGCTGCAAGCCTCTGGTCTCTCCTTTCGATTGCTGCCTTCAGCTCGTCGACCTTAGCATCCCGCGCTGCAAGTTCGTCTTCGACGGCAATGATCTTTGCGTGCTGCTGCGCCTTCTCGGTCTTCAACCCTGCGATCGTCTCGCGGAGGCTATCTACTGCTTGCTGTTCCGCTGCTATCCGATCTTCCAGTTGAGTGCGCACGCTCGCCAGTGCTGTTTCAAAGTTCTTCTTCTCCTGCTCCAACAGATACACCTTCATGCCGAGCTGCTTGACGTGTACCGTCCCTTCATCCTTTTGCCGCAAGTCTTCATAGAGCTCGTCGATCTTTCGCCGCAGTGATGCCGACACACTCACCTGTTCTTGCTTTGCGGCTTCCAGCTCCATCGACGTCGCCGCCCGTCTCGCCTCGGAGGACGCGAGCTGGTGCTTTGTGTCGCTCAGTTCCTCCTGCAGCGTCTCCATGCGCTGGAGTAACGCCGCCGCCGTGTCTTCATCTTCTAATAGCTCCTTGAAACCGTGATCAAGCTGTTCCGCGAGCGACGACCGTGCACCGAGCAGTTGCTGATACTTGTTCTGCGCGTTCGCGACGTCGGTCTCGAGTCGATGGATCGTCGCCTTGAGTGTGGTCATCTCACGCCCCGCACGCTGCTCACTGGATTCCTTCTCAACCAGCTCGTCCTGCAGACGATGGATTAACCGCTCCTTCTCGGTGAGCCGCGTGTGGAGCAAGGTCATCTCTTTCGAGAGCGATGCCTTTTCGGCCTGGAGCGCATCCTTCTCGTGCTTGAACTCGGCGCGCAGTCTCTCTTTCACACCGGCCACTTCGCTTCGCAGAGTCGCGACCATCACGCCGTGGTCCTTGCTCATCAGCCGCGCCTTCAACGCCTCCATCTCGTGCTTGGCCTGCTCGACTTCGCGCTGCAATGCCGCCTTGTCGTGCTCGAGCGCGTGGATATGCTGGCGCAGCTCGTGGTGCTGCGACTCCCGCTCGTGTCGTGACGTGGCGTCCGACGTGAGCAGCTTCTCTCTTAAGTCGAGCAGCTCGGTCGCGCGCTGCAGTTTCTGGTCCAGTTCTAGAATATCGGCGACTTTCTTCTCCATCTCCACGCGTACAGAGGACGACTCGCTCGTGGCCTGCACGAGCTTGGTCTGCAGCTCCATCACGGTCGCTTCTCGCTGGCGGCTCCCGGCCTCGGCGTCCCGCAGGCGCTCGTGCAACTCCCGCAGCTCGTTCTGCAGGCTCAGCGTCGAGGCCTCGACCTGTGTGCGCTGGCTCGTACTCGTCTGGAGTTCTCGTCGTAGCCGCTCAGTCTCTTCCGTGGCAGCCTCGCGCTCGCGCCGCAGCCGTGCACACTCGTCGTCTTTCTGGTGCAGCTCCTGTTCCATCGCCAGCACGCGCGTCTGTTCCTCGGCGTCCCGGCGCTGCATCTTAAGTTCGAGCTGCTCGACGGCCTGCGTAAAGGTCGTGAGACTGAGCCGCGCATCCTGGAGCTGCTGCTCGAGCTCGTGCTCGTGGCGCTGGAGCCGCCGCTTCTCGTCGCTCCACGCCGTCTGCTTGGCGCGCAGCGCGTCGACCTCGTCACCGAGCGCACGAGCTTCGCGTGCGAGCCGCGCGACACTGACGCCTTCGTCACCATCGCCGTTATTGTCCTGCTGCACGAACCGGCGCAGCGTCTCGAGCTCTTTCTTGGCTCGCTCCTCGCGCTGGCGGTAGAACTCGATCTGATACGTGAGCGCTTCGATGGTGCTCTTCTGCTCGGCGTGGAGCTGGTCCAGCGGCGACAGCGACAGCGCCGACGCGTCCTGCGGGTCCAGCGGCTTCTTGCTGTAGAAGCGGCTGCTGCTGCTGAGCGCCGCCATGTCGGGGAGAGCAAAGTCGTCGCGATACGACCGCGGGGGCGTCCGCAGCGGCGAGCGGTCCCCGAGCGTCATGGCGGGGAGGAGCTGTCTGGGACAGGGCGGGGAAGATCACAGGGAAGGTTAACTTTCCCTTTCTTTCCGGGGCGAGGATTTGGGGGGCGCTATACTGGAAAACTGTATGGGTCCCACATGCATTTTTTCCCGCGCGGAATAAATCGCCGCGCTTTTTGAAAAACAACGCGCCACTTAGAGTTTATTGTGTGACAGCTTATATACCATATGTAGGCTGTTGCGGGATATTCTAAATGTAAAATGAGCGTTTGTTGTGGAATGATATAATTTGAGGTTGTTGGCGGATTTGACAAAGGATGTGTTTTAGCCAATCAGTAGATGGTAATTCAGTTAATCGACCGTCATAGGCTGTAATCGGACGACTCGTTGAAGTGAAAAGTCTCCCCAGTTCGCCCAACGCTGGACAGACCGAGCACACTCCAACGGTGAAACAGAAACTGCGAGTCGGCAAATTAGTATCACATCAAGGTAGGAGATCAGTCGTTCGATGAGTGTCGTGCTCGTGGCCATGCTCTCAAACTAAATAAAACTCCCCGCGATCTCATCGAATCGACACGGAACTTTCTTGCGGTGGAAGAGAGATCTCGGTCCTTTTATTCCCGCAAGGCCCATACTGAGGTGTTCATACGTGGAGGAGACGCAGATGCAGCCTTCCATTCCTCTCCTCTCGACCTCAAGAACGTTTTCGTGGTGTGCTTCAAGCTCCGAAATGGCTTCGTGTGGTTTGATTGGCTGAAATATGAGACTGTAGCCACCTCCCGACCCATCACTTTCATTGGAGAGTGATGGTCACACCGAGATGGCTTTTCATTGGCTGAAAATGCTTCTCTCTGCGGAAGGTGCTTGTGGCTGCTGCCGATATCCATCAGATATCCAACGGAGCTTCCCAGCCCCCCTCCCAGGAGCGCACTCTTTCTCTCCCCCCGCAAGGCGAACGACCGAGCAAACGAGGACCAACGATGGCGACCGACCTGTCAACCAAGGTGGCGCAGCTCGAAGTCGAGGCCGCCCAAAAGGACGCGCGGATCCAGGAGCTCCAGCAGCAGGTCAAGAAGGCCGTGACGGAGAGCGCCAAGAACCGCGAAAAGTTCTACATCACGACGGCGATCCACTACACGAACGGTATGCCGCACATGGGCCACGCCTACGAGAACGTGACCTCGGACGTCATTGCGCGTTACCACCGCGTCTTTGGTCGCGACGTGTTCTACCTCACGGGCACGGACGAGCACGGCCAGAAGATCGCGCAGACGGCCGAGGCGCAGGGCATGACGCCGATTGCGCTCTGTGATAAGTACGCCGCCGTCTTCCGCCAGCTCACGACCGATCTCAACATGTCGAACGACTTTTTCGTGCGCACGACGAGCGACAAGCACAAGCAGTTTGCGCAGTGGCTCTTCCAGCGCGCGCTCGACAATGGCGACATTTACTTGGGCACGTACGAAGGCTGGTACAATGTCCGCGAAGAGACGTTTGTGACCGAGACGGAGGCGGCGCAGACCGACTACAAGGACCCGACGACCGGTGTGCCGTACAAGAAGATGCAGGAGAAATCGTACTTTTTCAAAATGTCCAAGTACCAGGCGCGCCTCGTGCAGCACTTTCACGACCACCCCGAGTTTCTGCAGCCCGAGGTGCGTCGCCAGGAGATCCTGCGTCGCCTCGAAGAGCCGCTCATGGATCTGTCGGCGTCGCGCAACACGTTTCAGCACGGTGTGCCGCTGCCCAACGATCCCGAGCACGTCATGTACGTGTGGTTTGATGCGCTGTCGAATTACGCGTCGGCGATCGACTACCCCAACGGCGACAATGCCAAGTACTGGCCGGCCAGCGTTCACATTATTGGCAAGGACATTACGTGGTTCCACTGCGTCATCTGGCCCTGCATCTTGATGAGCGCCGGCATGCCGCTGCCGCAGCGCGTGTTTGCCCACGGCTTTGTGAACGCCAAGGACGGCACGAAGATGAGCAAGAGCATTGGCAACGTCATTGACCCGTACGACATTTTGAAGAAGTTTGGACTCGACTCGTTCCGGTACTTTATCGTGCGCTCGGCGCGATACGGCCAGGACCTGCCGTTCTCGGAGGACGACATGATCAACATTCTCAATGCCGAGCTCGCCGACACGCTAGGCAATCTCGTGCATCGCTCGGTCAACATTTGCAAAAAGTACTCGAACGGTCTCGTGCCGGACGCGGCCGCCGACAGTCCCTTTGATGTCTACACGCTGCTCCACGAGTCGGAGATTGCATACAAGGACTTTGCGCTGCAGAACGCGTGCTTTGTGATTGTGAATGCGCTGCGCGAGACCAACAAGTACCTGACCGACAAGGAGCCGTGGCACATGAAGGAGGACGCGCCAAAGCTCGTGGTCGTGCGCACGTGTCTCGAAGCGATTTACGTGATTGCCCACTTCTTGAGTCCGATCATGCCCGAGACGGCCCAGAAGATCTTTGCGAAGCTCGCAACACCGCCCGTGCTGCTTACGCAATTGTCGCCCAACTATGACAACCTCAAGCCGGGCACCGAGGTCACGATCGGCGACATTTTGTTCAACAAGGTGCTGAGCGACGAAGAGCTCAAGAAGCAGGAGGACGCAGCGCTGGCCAAGGCTGCACCCAAGCCCGCCAAGGTCGAGAAGGCAGCGACGCCGCTGTTTACGTCACTCGACATTCGTGTGGGAGTGATCACCAAGGTCTGGGACCACCCCGAGTCGGAGAAGCTCTACTGCGAGGAGATTGACATTGGCGAGGCTGAGCCGGTGCAGATTGGTTCGGGCCTGCGCGCGTTCTACTCGCTCGAGCAGATGCAGAACCGCAAGGTGCTCGTGCTGCTCAACCTCAAGCCGGCCAAGCTCGCCGGGTTCAAGTCGCACGGCATGGTGCTGTGCGCGTCGAACGAGGCCCACGACCGCGTCGAGTTTATCGAGCCGCCGGCCGACGCCGCCCCCGGTGAACGCGTGTTTATCAGCACGGAGAGCGGCGAGCCGCTGTCCGCTGCACAGCTCAAGAAGCAAAAGGTGTGGGAGAAGGCGTCGGTGGATCTGCTCACGAACGCTGATGGTGTGGCGACGTACAAGGGCCAGGAAATCACGGTCGCTGCGGGCGGCGTGTGCCGCGCCGCGTCGTTGCTGAATGCCCACATCAGCTAGATGTGGTAGTAGTGAGAGACAACTCTGTTGGGGGATTGCCGTGGTGAATCCACAACTAGCGGGCGATTAGCGAGATTCGTAAACTGTTCTGAAATCCTCTCGTTCCTCGCTGGTTGCAGGCCTTGATGAGCCGCACCTTTCATCCGTCCAGAATGGTGTATCGGTGGTCAGGTGGGTACAGTGTCCAGCCCAGTGGCTCCAAAAAAAAAGAATGAGAAGAATCCTGTCCAGTGTGCTGGAAAACGTGTGGGTGTGGGTTGAAGGCACTTGAGCTGGATCTTCACAGTCGGCTAGAGAAAGTTGAGGCGCAGTCAGCTTGAAGCCACCCAAACTTCTCACCAAGAAAATTCGAACGTTTCAATCACAACGTGGCATTTTTGTTCTTTTTTTCTTATCCAGAATGCATTCGATCTTTTTACCCAATCAAACTAAGTCGGTTCTTATTTATCACCAATTGCTGTTGTTGGATAGTGGGATAAGCAATCCGGTGTGGAGGCGTCACAGCATCAAGTACTCACAACGTATGAGTGTCACAAGGGTCTCACCTTGAGACGACTCGTCAGACGGGCGGGGGAAGCGAGACTTGCACCCACAGACTCGGTGACAGCTTTGGAATGCAGTAGCGCTGCCCCGTGTCTGTCAACGCAAGGTCGGTCTGACTGCCAGGACAAGCGTCCGGACTTATTATTCATATTGACATGGGGCCAGACACATATACTCAATCTCCCCAACGGCTCGAAGCTCTTCGAGTCGGGTGCCATGGTTGCGACAAGGATAAGATATCGGCAGAGAGGCAGCGTGATGCGCAGTGCATTGCGGCCCCAACCCGAACCAAACCCTGCCCCTCCCTCGTTGCGTGAAAAACCTTCACTTTCTGTTTTGATCACTTTATCTGCGGGGCGAGGGACCACGAACACAAACACCTTCCCCTTCTCACTGTTTCAACACTACGATTGGCTAAATGCATAAATCACTTTCTTCCATTGGCGGAATGCTCTGGAAGGGCTAGGCGTACCTGAATTTTCGGGTTGATTTGCGTGCAAGAGCAAGGCGCGCCCCACTGTGCTTTTTTCTCGCTGGAGCTCTTGGTTTTTTTGTGTGGGGTGCCGTTGAGACTTTGGGAGCCGTTGCGTGGATTTTCGACCGAGAGGGGGAGTCAGTTCTGGTTTTGGTCAACGGGAGGTCCGACGCGAGAAAGCTCCGCACCGCATCTCGCTGACGCACGCCCCTCGACGCTATTATACCACTCGCAGCATATCGTTCCCTCGCGCGACCAACGACCAGAACTCAAAAACCCACCGACATCGACCAGAGACCGGAAGTGCATCCATCCATCCCACCCGTCTTTGGCTCCCCCCACGTATTTCTTCCGACGTCGACGCTTCGTTGACCGCTCGCTCCGCTCCTCCCCTTTGGCCTGTAAAACACTGCGTTCGCGTTCTTATTCCAGTCGTGACTAACGTGGACGCGAATCTGCAACACCACTCGACACGCGAACGACCAGCAAGAGGCACACGAGTCACATACACTACCTACACACACACAGAGCCATGGCGCCCAACACGAGTCGATCCAGTGGCGACGTCTGCGTCGAAGACGCGCGCAGCAGCCTCTCCTTGGACGCGTTTGACGTGAGCAGCGTCGTGCCGCTCGCGTCGCCGCCAGCCATCAAGCAGCGCGAACACGCAGTCATCTTCTTTGATTGGGGTGAGTTGGATGTGCGTTTGCGTCTCCAATCGTCTCTCTCTCTCTCACACTCTATGGATACACAGACGACACACTGATGGCATCCAGCGCGATCGCCAAACACGGTCTCTGTCCCAAGTATGTGAATGAGAAGCCCGAGATCCCGGCCGACGTGCAGGCCGAGCTCGAGGCGCTCGAAGACAGCGTTGTGCAGCTGCTGCAAAAGGCGCTGACCTTTGGTCGCGTGATCATCGTGACGGCCGCCGAGTCGGGCTGGGTCGAGCTCTCAGCGTCGCTATTCATGCCGCGCGTCGTTCCGCTTTTGAACACGCACATCAAGGTTGTCTCGGCCCGTTCCACGTACGAATACCTGTACCCGGACTGTCCGCGCCGGTGGAAGATTGAAGCGTTCAACCACGAAGTGTTTCCGATCTGGGATACGTTTGACGAAGACTCGTCGCTGCCACGCCACATCATCTCGCTCGGTGACGGCCCCACGGAGCGCGAGGCACTGATCAACCTCAAGATGCAGGCCCTTGAACGGTGTCATGGCAAGTCGATGAAGTTCATCACGTACCCCAAGATCAACGAACTGCGGCTCGAAGTCGAGCTCATCTTGGCCAACTTGGACCACCTGTGTACCCACGAAGGCGACCTCGACCTGCAGATCACGTGGGAAATGCTGAGTGCCAGCGAGTGATAGATTTCTCTGGTGCGAGGCCGTCGTGCTCTACAGTAGATGTGGGAAGTTTTTGGCTAGCGTGACGTGAAGAAGCAAAGGGGGAAGATGAAGACGATCAAGAAAAACCTGAAGAAAAAAAAAAGCAAGCGAGCGAGCGACGCACTGTACGTCTATCAAGCAAAGAGCCGCCGCCCAGCTCCATTTTGTATGTATCTACGAAGAAGCCAACCTGCAACGAGACGCCCGGCAACTCACTGCTGAGGCGACCGTGGCAGAAATCTTGTGGGGAAGGAAATATTTACTGTATATGAACACCACCACCACCAAAAAGCAAAGTAATAAACAAACCGCCACTTGAACTTTTAAGCTTTGTAGTGTGAGTCGGCCATGAGAGTTGAGGGCTAATCCGCGTAGAAGCCAAACACGATGCACGTCGCCCAGATGTGTTGCTGCAATGGCAAGGGGGCATACTCCCAAGTGAGACTTTGCAAAAGAGACCCTATCGAATCTCCCCATAATGCACGCACGCTGTTGTAGGCCGCCGAGGCGTGGTTGTCGTGGTCATTGTCCCAGAGGCACCGCGACGCGATCCGCACGTCCTGGAGCTTTTGCTGGCCGATGAACGACTGCACGACGATCTTGTAACGCGGGAAATTGCATTCTTGGCGTATCCGCGCCTTGACCGCATCGGCGATACTCGTGCTCCAAAGCTTGCAGTCGTCCTCGTCAAACTCCTTTCCGTCGAGCTCTTTCTGGAGACACTCGGCAATGACCTTGGACACCTTTTTGCGGCGAAAGCTGCCAGAGAACCAGAGGATATAGGTAAACAACAACGTTCCCACCGTGAGATCTTCAGACTAGCGCACCGCTCGTCCTCGGTCGGTGCCATGATGTACGTGGGCATCACGACCTTGATCACTTGGCTTCCTCGGCCCGACGGCGGGTCATTGTCGCCCATTCTCGCGGATGGTGTTGCTGCTACTAAAGGGGGGGGTGGGGGGTGGGGGGGAAATACTGGGCGTGTGTGGATGTGTCGCTTCAGAGCAGGGCAGTTCCGAATGATGAATCCAAAGAGTCGTCTCTCCGCCCCAGCAACCCTTCATGATTTCAGCCAAGTCCCCCCGAGACTGGGACATCCTCTGACTGCCCGGTGTATGCACGACATGGAAGGGAGAGCATCTGTCCATGATATTTCGTTTTTCATTTTCATTACGTGGCGTTATCGGGACCTCGATGGTTTCCTCCCCCTCTATCGCGTTCGCATGGGATTGTCCGTCCTCCTTCATCCACACTGGTTTATTGGCGGGGGACTGCACCACGCGAGCACTCAGACACCGGAGAAGGAAATGAAGAAGACAGAGACAGACGTCAACGGGTCAGTAATACCTCCGCGACGACGCTCTGTACGCCGATGGCCGCCCGACGATCAGAGACTTAGTTTCCCTGCAGCGCCAACACCAACGCGGAGTGGATCTCAAAGCCAATCTGGGCCTCGGCCTTCTCGGGCGTGCCCTCAGCAAACTGCGCGACGGCGGCCTTGTACTTGTTCAGGCCGGCCTCGGCCTCGACCGGGTCCACGTCTTCGAGCTTGACGAGCTCAACGCAGGCAATGTCCGTGGTCGAGTTGGCGTGCGTGAGCGCAAAGCCACCGGCCGTGAAGAAGCTCTGGATGTCGCGCTCGCGCTCGACGTGGACTTTGATCACACCGGGCTTGAGCTGCGAGATGATGGGCGTGTGGCCGGCCGTGACACCGTACTCGCCGTCGACCGACGGGATCTGCACGAGGTCGACCTGGGCGTTGTTGAAAAACGACTGGTACGGCGTGTTGAGGTTGAGCGTGACCTTGGTGGCAGTGGCCTGCGCGCCCTCGGCGGCGGCGGCGCGGCGGGCCGTCGTGTGGATCGCGCGCGTGAGCGCTCGGGACGAGAACATACTGGAGAGGGCGACAGGAAGCGGAGGCGTTGTGGTCGCTTTGGCCAGGGGGATCGCTTCGCCAACACCACACACACGCAACACAAGGCACACGTTCGGAAGACGTTGGATTGGTTAAAATCCGCTAATGCGTATTTACGTTTTTAGGAGTGTAAATACGCATTAGCGGATTTTAACCAATCCAACGTGAGTTGTTACGTATGAGGCATAGCCTGTGAAAACCGATGCTGATACAGTGTCACACCTGCAGTGGCACGAACGCTGTGACAGCATTGGTGCTGTCGAGTCTCTTTTTCAGAAACATCTCAGCGAGGCTCGAGTCTCTCTCTCAGAGAGAGAAAGACACCTGAAGGAGTCTCCAAGATGTGGCAGCGAGTTTACATGCTTGACTCATTGGCACCTTGACGATACACGTTGCATGAATGTTGGCGCAAGCCAGCCCCTCAACAGCCAATGCGTCCGAGCTCTCCAGATTTGTGAACGGTCTGCAGTTGCTGCTCGCGCTTCCCCCTCCTGTCCGCGCGATCGAGCAGCCCAGAGTGACAGCAGGCTCTGGGAGTCCGGGCTGCTCGGCCATTGGCGACAATGACACGCTCACTCTTGAGGCAGCTCAAGCTGCCGAAAGCTGCCCGTCTACAAAATCTTTTTCGGCAAGCGTGTCGGGAGTCCGACCCAACGGTCGGACACTTTGCAAGCCGTACAGTAGTGCAGTACAGTACGAGGGTAGGACATTGGAGGGGGATGCACGGTGGGCTCCGGTCCACTGCGATGAGCATCCACGGCTACAGGCCGTCATACTGAGATGCTGTAACTGCTCGAGCAGGCTTCGAATCGTACACTCCTCCTTTACCATTGTTGTACGATGGGAGGGGAGATGTCTGGAGTGGGGCAGCTTCATTGTTGTGGTTGTCTTGGTGTCCATTACGTAGCTGGCCTGCTATGGCATCGTCAAGGCAATGCATTGTCAATGCCATGCCGGACGCACTTGCCAGCGACGCAGTGAACACCAAGACAATCACATCCAGGTTCACAATGCCGCGTTGTGAACGCGGATGGTGCCATCACATCGGGTGCGGCATTGTGAGCGCGGATGGGATGGCACCATTCGCGGAACGGAAGGGCAGCAGCCGGCCCCCGGCACACGCAAGCTCTCCTTCGGTGAGCACAAACGATCCAAGCAGCCTGTAAGAAGTTCAACAGATTGCAGGACCGCAGGTTGAAGCACAAGTACCGTAGTGGTGTCCAGCCTCGAAAGGGGACTCACCACGATCAAATTGGACCTCGTCATGGCAAGTTGCAACTGCGAGGGTCCATTGCCCGGGGGAAATCATGGGTGACTTTTCACCAATTTACGAGATGGCTACAAAGGCACGCTTCATGATTTCTTTTTTTTCACTTCTTAGCCAATGAAAACTCTTTTTGGGTGCCCTATGACATAAAAGGATTTGATTGCGAACTGCACAACACTCTTCTTTGACAGAATCTGAGGACTTCGAAAACCGGTACTGGAGCGACGAAGTGAGACAGCGGGCTCAGGTCTGCAAAACCCGTAGCCGCCGGAGTGAGGCGGCGGGCTCTGCCGCAGGCCGCTTGAACTTGGCCACTCCCATTTCTGCCACCCAACGGAGAAGTCATTCCACCAGCCCCCGCCGCCATGAAGATCGTCCCTGGAAGCGATGGCACGCCGCTGAACGTGCAAGAGTTCGAAGAGTACGCGCAGGAGTACTTGCCCAAGAACACGTTCGACTACTATGCCTCGGGAGCCGACGACATGGTCACGCTGCGTGAGAACCGCGAGGCATTCAAGCGGCTCGTGCTGCGCCCGCGTGTGCTGCGTGACGTGTCTAACATGAGCATCAAGACGACCGTTCTGGGCCACGCGATCCAGACGCCCGTGTGTATCGCGCCCTCGGCGATGCAGCGCATGGCCCACCCGGACGGTGAAATTGCGAACACAACCGCGGCCGCCAAGGCCGGCAGCTGCTTTATCCTGAGCACCCTTTCGACCACGAGCTTGGAGGTACGGAGGACACTATTTTCGAATGGCCGCTTGGTGTGCTAATGTATAAAGTACTATCGTGCAGGATGTTGCGCAAGCCAATGGCAATGGCCTCCGTTGGTACCAGCTTTACGTCTTCAAGGACCGCCGTACGTTTGGTTGGCGCTCCCCCTACTATTGACGATGGGCCATATTGCTGATATTGTGATGATTACTGTAGAAATCACGCGGGACCTCGTGCTCCGTGCCGAGAAGGCCGGGTACAAGGCCATCGTACTGACGGTCGACACGCCGAAGCTGGGGCACCGCGAGCCGGACGTGCGCAACAAGTTTCACTTGCCACCGCACCTCAAAGCGGCCAACTTTCTTCAGGTTGGTGGCCAGCACGCCAACGGCGTGCGCAGTCTCCAAGACTCGGGGCTCGCGCAGTACGTGGGCGAGCTCTTCGACCTCACGCTCAACTGGGAGGACGTCAAGTGGCTCAAGAGCATCACCAAGCTGCCGGTCGTCGTCAAGGGTGTGCTCACGGCTGAGGACGCCAAGATTGCGGTTGAGATGGGCTGTGAGGGTATCCTGGTCTCGAACCACGGCGCTCGCCAGCTTGACGGCGTGTCGTCCACGATCGAGGCGCTGCCCGAGGTCGTCGCCGCTGTCAATGGCCGCGCCGAAGTCTACATGGATGGCGGCGTCCGCCGTGGCACGGATGTCTTCAAGGTGCGTTCGCGACGACGTTCGAATGGGTCGTGGGTCCTCTCTCACCAATCTATTGAATTCTCTTTCCCAGGCCCTCGCGCTTGGCGCTCATGCGGTGTTCCTCGGTCGCCCCGTGCTCTGGGGTCTTGCGCACAGCGTACGTGGATGTGTTTCCCTTATCGATGAAAACGCAGTGGGTAATGATATTGTTGCGTTTGCGGGTGGTGTCCAACAGGGCGAGGCAGGCGTGTCGAGCGTCCTTCGCATCCTCAACGAAGAGCTCAAGCACGCCATGCTCTTCGCGGGCACGGCGAGCCTGAAGGACATTGGGTACGCTCCATTGCCCCGTCTGTTATCTCCTCCACGCATCCTCAACTCACAAACTGTGTGGTGCCAATGTAGTCCGCAATACGTGCGTCGCGGCCCGCCGCCGCTCCCGTCGAACCTGTAAGATTCATGAGGACAGGGGGGGACGACGGGAAGATCCCCTTCAACTTTCTCCTCCCACTCTGCAAATGAGAGGCAACTGTTTTTGTCCAATCATGTTTGTCAAAATATACTTTTAGCCAATCAAATGCATGAAGGATCTATTCTCTGATTCAAAAACCTGGCGCGCAGGCCCAAAACCTCCATTCGGGAAAAGCCCACGAGGTGAGGGGAACCGCGATGGCGCTTGAAGGCACGACGCTCAAGGGCTGGGTACTCGGCAAGAAGCTCGGCTCTGGGGCCTGCAGCGATGTCTATGCCGGTAGGGAAATCAGACCACGATAAACTGGCACGATTTCAGGGTGGAAATTGACCCTTTGTGCATTCAGTTGCGCCGCTCGCCGACAAAACCTGCGATGAGTTCGTGATGAAGCTGTCGCCGCTTGTAACGATTGACGCCGCCAAGGCCAAGAACAAGAAGCGCAAGAAGTCGGCTGCCGAGCGCAATGCCGACGCGCTGTACGCCGAGCATTTGCTGTACCAGTCGCATCTGCGCGAGCACCCAAGTTTGCCGTACATTCCACCGGGAGCCTACGGAGAAGATAAGGTTCGTGGTCCCCCATTCTCCTGCCGTGCAGTATTTGATACTAACCAACATGGGCTGGTCGATGCAGGGATATCGGTTCTTGGTGATGGAGCGTCTCGGGCGGACGTTGGAAACAGTGCTTCGTGAGAATGGACCCATCCCATCGGCGACCGCCGCGCAGCTCGGACTAAGTCTGGTACGCTTACACTTCCAGAGAGCGTCCATTCGTGTTGCCATTAACCCTTGGCTTTTTCGGTGGTTACTAGTTGGACGCGCTTCAGTACATCCACGCAAAGAACATTGTGTACGTCGACGTCAAGCCAGAGAACTTCATGCTCGACCGCGAGAAGGAACACCGCGTCTATTTCGTGGACTTTGGCATCGCTGAACGATATGTCATGGCGACGGGCAAGCACAAAGAGCACAAGACGGGCACAGTCGTGGGAACGCCGACCTTTCTCAGTCTCAACTGCCATGCCGGAGCGAGTACGTCTACTGAGATTTGGCTTACGTCGGACATGGCATTCATGCTGTATATTTACTAACTGACATCTTCTCGACTGTATTTGAAGCGGCAAGCCGACGAGATGATGTCGAAGCTTTGCTAAACGTATTGATCTACCTCATGCGCGGCGATTTGCCGTGGCAACAGGCGTCGAGCGATGCCGAGGGGGCCAAGATGAAACGCGACACATCCATCACCGATCTATGCAGATCACTCCCAACAGAGTGGGCGGCCATGCTGACCAAGGCGCGCAGCCACGAGTTTGAAGACAAGCCGGATTACGATTTCTTCTCGCAGCAGTTTGTGAAGCTCGGTGCGAAAGCGAGCTTCTCAGGCCCATTCGTCTGGGGTTCCAAGGTGAGATTCTTCTCCCAGTTTTGGACCAAGACTATTTCTAATCGTGTTGAATATTAGACGCAGAAATCCAAGGCTCAATCAAAGCCGGGGGCAAGTCCAACTCGGAAGAAGTCGAAGAGTGGTGATGCCACGCCTCCTCCAGTCACCGCTGCTAAGGATGCCGCTCCACCACCACCAATAAAGTTGAAGACGGACACGAAGGCAAAGCCGAAGGATGTAAAACCTCCCGCTGTGACAGAGAAGACTGAAAAGGGGGAGAAACCCAGTGCGAAGCAGTCCGTAGGCGAGAACGGAGGTCGATCGACAGCAAAGAAATCTGCCAAGAAGGCAGTTGTCGCGAAGAGAAAGATTCAACGCGACGAAGAGAGTGACGAGGAGGAGGAAGACGGAGAGGAAGAAGAAGACGCTAGTGCCGGCGAAAGTGATGGAAGCGATGGTGTGGAGTTTGTGAAGACTGCGGGTAAAGACCCTCGCCGTCGTCGCAAGGCAGCAGCTAAAGCCGTAGCGGCTGCCGCTGCTGCAGAAGCGGCAGCGAAGCAGGCTGAGGGAACTGGACGGTACCAACTACGCAGCAACACGAAGGTGTAGAGCAGAAGACCCATTTCAGACCCATGCTCACTCTCAACGATTCATCGAGAACATTTCCACATCGTACTACAGATCCCCAAACGAACTACAAAAATGAATGACGTCAATTCTTACTCAACCTTATCAACTTCGTGGACCAGTGTTTCGACCAACTGCGCGGCGGGCATCGCCCGTGCCAAAGGAGCGGATTGGCCCGCCCATTGGACCGCAAACTCGGTAGATCCCTTTGCTTTTGCCACGCGACCAAGGGCCTTCGTGCCGGCGTACGGAATCGGATACGACGGCATGAACGGCTCGACGGCACCGCCTCCCAAATCCGAGATGATGCGGTTCACGAGACCGCGTGCTGGACGACCCGAAATGGCTGCGGAGACGCGTGTATCGTAGGCACGATCGCTCAGTAACGCATCTCGAAAGTGCCGATCTGCCGCTGATTCTGGGCACAAGATAAACGCCGTGCCGAGTTGCACACTAGCGGCACCTAGCGTCAACGCCGCCTTGATTCCGTGGCCGTTCATGATCCCACCAGCAGCTATGATGGGAAGAGTGGATGGCGAGGTCTTTGCCAGCAATTGTACGAGCGCGAGCGTACCGATCTGCTGGTCGTGAGACGGATCAAAGACGCCGCGGTGGCCGCCGGCTTCATACCCCTGCGCAACCAACGCGTCGACGTCGCACTCAACGGCCAGAGCTGCCTCACGGGGAGAGGTCACGCACGCGAGCGTCACAATACCAGCACCACGGAGTGCGGCGACGGTGCTTTTTGGTGGGAGTCCAAAGTGGAAGCTCACGACGGGCGGCTTTTCTTGCAGCAGCATCGCGGTCATCGCATCGCAGACGTCCAGAAACGAACCGTACGGTGACGCGAGCGAGGACGGCACGTCGGCGTCAAACTCGCGGAATAGCGGCGTCATGTGGGCGATCCACGCCCGCTCTCGTTCTCCATCTACAGTTGTCGGCTCGTGGCAAAAGAAGTTGGCGTTGAACGGCTTCCCCGTCAAGCTACGGGTTGCCTGGATCTCGGCGCGAGCCGCATCCACGTCCGAGGCACCCACTCCGATTGAACCCAGCGCTCCGGCGTTGGACACGGCCGCCGCGAGCTGTGGCGTCGAGACGCCGACCATTGGTGCCTGAATGATCGGGATACGCACGCGCAGCGTGTGCGCGAGCGCGGCGGCGCCACCGCGAGAGAACCACCGGCAGCCTGCCGTCATCTTTGACTGCGCTCCCGGAGCTCTCAAGGTATCATCAGACTCAGTTATTTGGCTGATTCCAATCTGAGACGTCGTTGGTTTTCCTGTGTTTGGGTGTTGGCGCCAAAAATCTGTTGGAACTCGGGGGCGATCCCCAACGGCAACATGGCGATCGGCAACGGCGACGCCGCTTCTCGCGACGGCTCGGCGCTCACCGCGTACGAGTGGCTGCGGCTCTTCAGCAACACGAGCGAAGTGGACACGCAGACCGACATTTTGCGCCACTTGGAGGCCGCCGACGTGCCCGAGAGCCAGCGCGCGAGCGTGCGCGAGTTGCACCGCGTCCATTTTGCGCAGCTTTGTATGAGTCTTTCCTGGCTCTGAATGAACAGCCACCTCTCATGGGATTTTCTGTGTTGCATGCCGCAGTGCGAGCGCGTCGCGACCGGCGCCGTGATGACGTCGAGCGGATCTCGGAACGCCGGAGCCTGATCCGCGCACGCGGCCGCGAGAAATGGCGGACCGCGCTACCCGGTGATGGCATGACGGTGGAACAAGTGCAAGAGCAATTTCCAGCGCTGTACCAATCGCAGGCAGGATTTCCAAGTGCACGAAGCTACGTTAATTTTCATGGATGCTGACGTGGTAATGTTCTGTAGCCCACGCAAGCCCCTCGATCCGGAGGTACGCAGACGCTCGGAGGTCGTTCTCAGCAACCCGTGTCACGCGCTCCAGCTGCTAGCTCAGCGCTGATCGGGCACCCACCTGCCCATCAAAATACGAGGAATGGTTTGCCTGCCCCATCGTCCACTGATCGAGTAGTGCCTCCCGTGCCGCATCGCCAAGTGGACCCACCAATTCCACCACCAGCTCCATCGCTGTCAGGTCCCCAGAGAACGCTCAGCGAACTTCTGAGAAAGAAATCGAGCGGCGAGATGGAGCGTGATGGAGACGACGTCATGCCCCATAACCCATATCGTCCTCAGCAGAGGGACTCTCGTACTGTCAATCACGGAAGGAATCCTTTCCAGACCGCAGGCGACAGACTTCAGGTACGACTGGATCATGTGAGTGCGAGGGAGACCATACGCTCTAACGATGCGCGGTGAAAAATTGTAGAAGGACCGCGCCTCAGGCAAGAGTCACATGGACGACTACGACGACGACGGCATGAACCGAGGCCGACGGAATGGTCGCGGGCAGGCTCGACAAGGGCCTCGCTCGGGATCATATCACCCAGTCAACCCACACTTGCTGTTTGGTGGCGGCGGAGGCGACCTAGATGACGGCGGCAGTGATGATTTAGACGCAAGCGGCGCGATTCGGAAGAAGTTTGTTTCCCCCATTGTGAGACAAGGCGAAGACCGCCACGCAACCAAACCTTCCGCGCAGCAAGCAAAGTACGTTTTGTATTTTACTGAGCCACGGAAGCGAACACTTTTCACCATATCATTTGCTGCCTATTGCAAGATCCACTTCCGAAGATGATGAAGACATTGATCCTCGACTCAAGAGTTGCGACCCGGAGTTGATCGCCAAAATCGAGATGGAGATTGTGGATAACGGCGACCCCATCACCTTCGACGACATTGGTTCGGGAGAGCGTGACTGGGATCAATCTCTTGCGAGCTTTTCTGACCTCTGCGTGTTGTTGGATGATTGTGCAGCGGGTCTTCAGTTTGCCAAAAAGTGCGTGAACGAATTGGTCATTTGGCCCATGGCGCGACCTGATATCTTCACTGGCCTTCGAGCGCTACCGAAAGGTAAGTTCACAAACTTCCAAACATTCGACTCTGGAACTCAAGTATCGATTCGCGCACTTTCAGGTCTTCTTCTATTCGGGCCACCTGGGACGGGCAAAACTTTAATCGGGAAGGCGATCGCGAGCCAATCCGGCGCGACTTTTTTCAGCATCTCAGCAAGTTCGTTGACCAGCAAATGGGTACGCAGCCTTCGTATCTCGTTCGTGGATGCGATGCCCGGCTGATTGCGCAGTGTGTTGTAGATCGGCGAAGGAGAAAAGCTCGTTCGCACGCTATTTGCGGTTGCTGCGGTGAAGCAGGTAAGTGGGTGCTTTTCAGTTTTGTCGGCTACGTGATTCACGAATATACGCTAACATCCTGGCAGCCATCAGTCATCTTTATCGACGAGATTGACTCGCTACTTACCCAGCGAAGGTACTTTGATCTTATGTGTTTTGTGGGTTGAACGATAGTTCTCATCATTTTACCTCGCTCCCATCGTCACAGCTCAGAGGAAAACGAAGCGAGTCGACGCATGAAGACGGAGTTTCTGGTGCAGCTGGACGGTGCTGGTACTAAAGCGAAGGATGTCATTCTTGTCGTTGGTATGTTCAGTAAAGTTTATTATGTGGAGGGAGTATGGGATAACTCACGCGCCTGGTGTCATCAGGGGCGACAAACCGACCACAGGAGCTTGATGAAGCTGCTAGGCGCCGCTTCGTCAAACGCTTATACATTCCGCTCCCGTCATATGAGGCACGAATGGACCTCATGAACCGACTGCTGAAAGACAACAGGCACGGCTTATCCGGCGAGGATCTCAAGGTTGTCGCGGAGAAGACGGCTGGATATTCTGGTGCCGATGTCCGAGCGTTATGCACAGAGGCGGCAATGGGGCCAATCAGAAGCTGCACGGATATCCAGACAATGGACGCAAACTCTGTTCGGCCGATCACTATTGATGATTTCAATGAAGCACTGCGAGGGGTGCGTGAATTGAGCAGGCCAGATAGTCGCAAACACTAATGCTGTTGCTGATGGACTGTAGGTTCGATCGAGTGTTGCAGCGAAGGACCTCGACTTTTACAAAGCCTGGAATGACGAGTTCGGCAGCTTCGCCTTTGTTGGTCACGAGGGCTAGTCAAGTCACCAAATCACCGCGTCTTTATTACGGTAAAATGGGAGTACGGTATCTTATCGGCACATCACTTGGTAATGGAATTGTGGGGGCGCAGTCGATCACTGCAATCGGATCGCGGACGGACATTTTTCTAGTGTGCTTGGGGAGCTGGAACACTTGAGGGAGGCGGAGGACGGACATTGGTTTGGAGACTATAAATAATGGCGGAGCTTGAGCCGAGCCAATGCAGGGGGTGAGAGGGATGTTGTCTCTCACAAGTCGGGGTCTTCATGCGGCATCGTGAGACGACGACGCTTGCAGAGCGGTTGCGTCATGTCATCAGACACGGGGCGCGTGCTCGCCTTCAAGAGCGTCAACGCGAGCGACGGGCAGCGCTCGAGCTCTTCGCGGAAGCTCTCGTCATCGACGACGTCCGACATGTGCGCGGTGAAGAAGTTCAGGCAGTAATCCTTCAGGTACGGCGCGTTATAGTTTCTCGCAGCAGACAAGAATTGGCCAACGTTGGTGGTACTCAACACGTCGCGCGCCGCAATCTCACACAGCTGCTTGAGTGGCTGGAGCAGGTACTGGTCCGACAACGCGATCAAGTCGATCAATTGCTACGAAGGAAAATAGAAAAAAAAGCATGTGAGCTTAGATCCCTGGCGAAGGGCTATGCATCTTCCCCACGCACCGGCGCCGTGAGCTTGCTCAAGTCCGACACGGCATTCGTATAGATGAACTCGAGCATCTTGGCGACCATCTCGACCGCGTGGTCCGGAATGCAGACAATGCCGTTCTCGCTCTCGCACATGGCGCCACGGCGGAACATGGCCGCGAAGATCTCACAGCGTGCCGTGAGCACAACGCGGTGGGCGCGCAGCTCCTGCTTGGCCGGGCCGACTCGGAACGTGACGTCGGCACCTTCGCCCCGCTTCATCCACAGAACAGACAACATAATCGTCAGCCTCGCAAACGCCCCTAGAATTAAGATCGTTCGAGTGTCAGACCTCGAGGAGCTGGCGCATGTCGTTGAAGAACGAATCGTGGGTGATCACGGGCACGGTCACAAGCGACGGCGTCACGCGGCGGCGCACGAGGATGATGTCGTTCTACGCATTTAAAGACGCAATTAGTCTCTCGTTTATCCTCCAAACAATGGGAGAAAATGGAAACACGCACTTTCTGGAGATGCACCGACTCGGGCGAATCTTCCGGGTCCAGTCGACTCTACACAAACCGCATTCACACACCGTCAGTCCCCCATCGCCTCTCCGACTCCCTGTGTTCCATTTGCGATGTACCGTGAAGAAAAAGTCGAGCGACTCGCGCGGCAAGCCGTGGTGTTTGCTGTAGTGGCGGAACAGCGACGAGAAGCGCTGCGTCTTCTGCATCAGGCACGAGTACATATTGTTGGCGGCCACGCGCACGATCGAGCGCTCAGTGCCAGAGAGGATCAGGTCCTCGGCGGCCTACAGCACAGGAGACACGCGATCGTCACCAAAAGGCGTCCTTTTCTCACCAACAATCGATTCCCAGCGCACCTTGACCGTGAATTCGACGTTCTCTGGACGCACACTGCGGTTCGCGGCGGCGCTCATCCTGCTCTGCCGCTCCGTGGAGGTCTTGGGGTTCCTGGGGTGTTGCTTGGTGGCGTGGGGGCGTCGTCGAGGCGGCCGCTGCTTCTTCCTACTTACGCCTACAATGGGGTTCGCGTTTTCGTTCGCAGTGTTGGCAAATCGTCGTCAGCGCAATCTCTATATTTTCATATTTGATTGCTGAAATTTCAGAAGAGCTAGAACTGAAACCACAATTCCACAATTTCGAGTGGTATTTGAAAAGTTGAAGCCCGGATAAGGAAGAAAGGCGTCTTAGTTTTGTTTATTAGCATTATAGACAACAACTTACCAACATATTCTGTCTTTGGCGACAGATCTGGTTTTAGCTTCTGCTGCTCATCGAGGAAGAACTGTTCTTTACTGAAGTGAGCAACCTTCATGTGGCTATGTGTGTTTCCGTCCGTCCAAACTAAACCAACTCAGATGAAAACATAAAACACTCGCCGTGGTGGTCATTTTGGTGGCAAAACGCAGTCCCACTGGTCCACAGCGGATGAGTGGAGATCTTTTCGCCATGACTGTGTTGAACGGAAAATTTGGTTGTTGCTACAGAATGAAGAGACTCTAAAAGCACCTGTCTATTTCTCTATAACTCTTATAAGCGATAATGCTGAGTATCTAACGCAGCCATGTTGAGTGCCAGCTTCGACTTCAAACGGAGTAAACTGTTTATGTCATTGTATCATGGTGGTGTTTAGATGCGCAAAAACATGCGTTGTCTGCCAGGAAGAACGCAGACGCCTGCTTGCAAATGACAGTCTTTCCTATCCTTCAAGCCGCAGGCGAGATGGACGCGATCTTTCCGACATCAATCAGGTTCTCATGCAGCATATCGTCACAGGCTATTGTCACAGGCTTTTCACGATCTTCACTGAATATTGTAAAGTTTACAGTTCTCAAACGTGCAGTTCCGAGGGCGCTGAGTTATGGATCATTGGAGGGTAATGAGATCTACTTACCACGTTTGGCTCCTAAATTGACTAACCAAATATCGAGGATAGGAGGAGACCAAGTTTCCAGTGGGTGTCAGAAAGTGAGGGATGACTGAGTTTTCTGGCACCCACTCGAAACTCAGCTGACCTGCAGTCATCATGACTGTACAGGTCGGCGTGAGACCAAGAGCGCTTTGGACCAGAATGCAGTCGATCGACACGAAGGGATACAAGAAGATCGACCGCCAAGCTCCACACTTGACGCCAGCTTGGCTTAAAAGCTTCAAGAGGGCCATTGCGAAGGAAACACTGCAAGTCCCATTGATCGCTTGGCTTTACACCGCAAGTCCCATTGATCATGGATGCATTTCGGAGTGCAAAGAACAACAGCAAGTGAGGAAGATACGGATTCACGAGATGAAAAAATCTGGAAACCGGAACAATTGCTTGTGGAGGCGGCTGTGCAGCAGTGCTTTACCGCCGGTGCTTTGTTCGGATGCTTGCTGGTGCGTTGTCATGGCAACTGCAAGTCTGCGAACGAACGAAGGCTGGGATGCAACTTCTCAGATTTCATTCACGTGTGGCGATCTGCACACTGTCAATTTAGCCAGTGCTTCCACCAAAGTATGGATGGCCGTGGCCGATCCCAATTGTGCTTCACATACTGTACGGATCACGATTCATGAAATCATGAAGTTGCCTTCTATGTTGATTACCGAACTGAAGATGGGACTGGTCAACTCGAACGACGAATTTCCATTATAAGTACACATGAACTGATTCTATCGTACTTTGGTCTATTTTAAGGGAGAACAAAAACTGTTCGTGTCCACTTACATATGGTAACTTCATAATCTGAACCAGGAGGCGGCCCTGTGGGAATGCGCAGGCACTGAACCAGCGGTAACTTCACTACCGTACAGAAACAAGCCCGTCTGCAGTTTCTGTTCTGCTCATCATCAGCTCTGGAGAAGATGAGCAAACGGATGAACAGAATCACTCTGTTCTGAGAACACTGGGGGAGCAGCATGCTCCGAATCGGTGTACCTAGTGTATGTAAAGTGTGCTGTACAGTTGTGCTGTCTCCGGAGCCTCCGATCCATGTGCTGCCAACACCAGCCACAACGCTTCGGTCCCCAGTTTTGTTTTCCACCGTAAACTGACCATGGAGGCTTTGTTTTTTGCTCTGCTTGCGAATCCCTCAAGGTGCCCGCCACTGTACTGTATACTGGGTATCTTCAGACAAAGCGCAGCCGCACACGAAGTCTCATGATCGAGTGGTCTCATTGTGTCACAGCTTTGTTCTGGATCATGGCTGCACTTGGCAGAGAGTTTGATTTGTGGGCGCGGTCGACCCTTTGCGCAAACAGATTTATCAGATGTGCCAGGTTCAGACTGCGTCCGTCATTCTTGGAATATGGTTTTACAGTCTTGTTCATCTACATCGTCGGTATGGAATCCAATCCCCCAATCGCTGATCGCTAGAGTCACAGGTGAGTTCCACTCTCTCACCACTTCGATTCTGTAGTTTGGCTCGTTTCTGTCTGGTCGAAGGTCTAAACAAAAAAAATGCATCCAGGCTGCCCCGCGGAACTGAACTTTCCTTGGCTCGTCCAGTTTGGTCATGGAAACGCTCTTCGACTCGCAGTGTGTTTTAAAATTCATTTGATCACCTTCGGTTTTTTCCAAGGAGCAAACCCTCAACTGATGCCCAAAATTTCTCCACTTTTAGAAGCCATTGAGCTGTTTTGGCATGTTTTATTACAGTCTGCATGTTCTGGCCGATTTCGTTGACACCAACTGGGCACCAGATTGAAGTCTCCCGCCCTCTTGTTCTTCTCGCTGTCGACGCCGACAACAAACGAAGAGCGTTTCGGCTGTTCCCAGGTCTCATCTCCGTCCACGGATTCCCACACCCCGTCTGAAGCAAAGGGGCCCATACAGTCTTGTCAATATTTGATTTGTTCACCCAGTTCGCTTTTGTTCTCGGCACTCGTCGGTCGCGACCAGCACTCTGGATTTTTGGCCGTCGCCCCCACCCGACCCCCGCGTGTGTTTCTGTTCACTCTCACTCGTGCTTGCGCCGGAACAATTCTTCTCCTCCCACCCACACGAGAAAAGCGCCTCGACCCCCTAAACTGTTCTGGTTCCCGTAACAATGCGGACGAAAGAAGCGCTCGACCGACAGTCCCAAGAAGACCAGGAACGCGCCTGGATCTACATGCTCCACAACCAGGCGCCGCCGCTCACGCGCCGCCCGCTCGCCACGCCCACGGACGCCCACACGCCCTCTGGATTTATTCCCCTAGCGCCGCTGGCTGCTCACGCGCCGTCCCCGCTTGTCGCTGCACGAGCTGCCGCGGCCTCGCTCGCGCTCCACGTGAATGGCGCGTCGGCAGCGTCGCCGGGGACGTGGGCGTCCGCAGTGTCCCAGCGCTCGCCGGCGTCGCGCGATCACGGCATGGTCAAGCTTGAGAAGGGGCCTCATTCGTCGACAGGACCAGTGTCAGCTTCAAGCGCCGCATCCCAGAAGAAGACCCCACTGCTTGGCCCGCTTACCGGCCATTCAGCGACATCGTCCGTTGTATTCCGCTCTCGGATGCACACGCCCGGTGCGGTGCCCGAGGCGCCAACGCCGTTGGCCCACGTTCACCGCTCAACCGGAGGTGCCATGAAAAACAACAGCCTCATGGGCGTGCTGACCAAGCGTCCGCGGGAAGAAGAGTTTGTCGAGCGCCACGACGACGAAGAGTGTGACTATGAGTCGGGTGACGAATCGTCAGCCCGCGGCCAGAACGGCAAGCGTGCGTGTCTCCCCAAGAAGTGTGACTTCCCTTTGTGCAAGAACAGCTCGCGTAGCCGCGGGTTCTGCTACAGCCATGGCGGTGGCCGCCGGTGCCGTGTCGACGGCTGTGCGAACGGCGCCGTCAGCCGTGACCTATGCAAGCGCCACGGTGGTGGTCGTCGTTGCCGCATCTCTGGCTGCAAGAGCAGCTCCGAGAGCGGCGGGCTCTGCTACAGCCACGGCGGTGGCCGACGATGCAACCTCTCGTGGTGCAACGCCCGTGCCAAGAAGGGAGGCTACTGCGCCGCCCACGTGGACAACCGCAACGCCCTCCCGCCGGTCGATGTCATCGAGAGTGAACGCCACGAGAACGAGATCGACCGTGCCGCCATGGTCACCAAGGCGCCCGTCAAGATCGCTGCCCGACCCCTTGACGCAGCGGCCACGAGCGTCAACCCGCAGGTCGTCGAGACGCTGCTCCTGTTGTCCAAGTCGCCGTCGCAGTCCGAGAGCGAGGACAACAACGACAACTCGACCGGTGCGGACCACCTCATGTCGCCTCGGCTATCGAACCCCTACGCCATCGCGTCCATCCTCAATTGAGCCCAAGGGAAAGCTCCGAAGGGAATCCCACCGCCTCTCTCCGCCCCCTCCAGTTTTGGTGCCGTCCCTCCCCGCGCGTCCTCTCATGATTCCCCCACTATTTAGTGTTGTAATTTCTATTCTGTGTTGGATGTCTATGTATCGACCGAGGAAGAGAGGAGAGCAGACGCAGTGAGACTTCCGGTCGGAAGCATTCCTAATCATTCTGTATTCATTGTTCCATTACGTCTCGCCCACATCGTGGCGCGGCTCGCCTCGCTACTGACGCCAGCCTTGGATAACCTTTTCTTTCTTTTTTCTTCGCCCAGAATAAGAAGAAACCCACACTCGTTGTTCTTTCGTCAGCAAGGGTTCGGTGCACGGCAATCACTCTCGTCGGCATCACAGCGGACGGAACGGCTTCCGCTGTTTACGGGTCGAAAACCCATCTTCCCCCTCGAGGACTGTCCTTGCAAGGTTATCAGCCCGCCACCAGGTGTTTGGCCAAGAACGAGGGTTTAGACCCAGCCACTGGATTTCTGTTCTTCGTCCCCGTCGTCGGAATGAACAACTCGCAGATATTTTTGCACCGCATTTTGGGCAGATGCAATCTTCTTGTCTGAAGCGCTGGGGTCAGCGCCCCCTGTTCACAGTCACCATCAATCAAATCCGAAGTTTTCAAGAAAACACGCTCAGCCACCGCGGAAGATTGTGGGAGATTTGCCCTGATTTTGATTGGCTCGTACAGTAGTCAACTAAAAAAACGTACACTGCATTATTCAACTAGATAAACTACCCGTTTTGGTTTTGAGAGTTTTCAACTCACCTTTTTTAGCCCTAATCACCAGAAGTGAAAAAACGATTTGGCGCACTCTTTGTAAAAAGTAGGATTCTCTGCGTTGTGCACATGTAAGAGCCGAAGGCGCTGATTGTGCCCTTCGGTGCTTTTGAGAGCGCCACATGCCCCTACGCCGTAAACATTATTTAGCAGGGAACATACGCCATCTCACGAGTTTCTTGGGCCCAAGACGTTGTGGCAACACCGAGATGTACATCAGCCACAACTTCGTGAACTTGCAATGATGTGAACAGTCTTGCGCATTTTTCTTGGGACTTCGTTTCAGATTGTTGACGAGTCTAATGTTATGTCTTTTTTTCGGCATTATCCTCTCGCTCACGGTGGCACGGAGATTGTTGTCGATTGTGGAAACAATAACTCTGTACAGAGTTCTACATCCGTCGCGGATCTCGTTAGTTTCACACCAACCCGGAATGTGAAACATCATTGAGACGTTCATTAGGGAGCTTATCGCGGTGGTGTTTTCGGCGTACTTGCATGAAGCGTAACAGTCAGTCAGCAATCGATTTCGGCCAGCTTTAGAATGGCCTCTGAATACGGCTTTAGCCCGCGCCTGGGCCAACTCTCCATGTTTGAGTTGACCGCCAGAATGGATTTCAGATATCCCATCTCTGAGACTGAAATTTGAAGTTCTGAAAACTAAAATAGAGTTTATAGAAGCATTCTGATAAATAACGTTAGACTAAAAAGTACCAAACGACTTTCCGTACTAATCTGTTTTATGGACGAAATTGTTTTTTTACAATTTAGAGCATTTTAGTCTATAAAACAGATTAGAACCGAAAGTCGATTGATAGTTTTAGTCGATAAAACAAAATTAGAAGGGATAGTACTGTACCAAGCGAACAACACTACAGCAGGGGATAGTATCACAAGAAGAGGGGAACTGGGAGAATGGAGTTCACGATATTCTATAACACTGTATATATACAGTGTTATAAAGTGTTATAAGACCCCCTTCCGGAATCGACTGGGGGTGGCTAGACTTTTAACAGAAGCGCCCTCAGATCTAATTGGCGAATAGAAATTTGCGGAATCAGACAAAGAAACGGTTTGGATAGGATAACAAATTTCGCGGGCTAGGGTTTTCAGAATACTTAGAAAAGTATGGTTAAATGTTCATTGACTAAAGTGATTCATCGAGGTTAGGTTTTTATCACTTCTTGAGACCCAATCAAATCCGTAAGAGCATCTCCACCGGTCCGCGCCAAACGCTATCGCCTTTAAATAATTTTGACACACCCCCAGTCGATTCCGGAAGGGGGTCATAAAGAGAATAATCTATATATAGATTATTCTCTTTATCAGACTGTCACTAAATGGCTCTCATCCCGTTCATACACGCCCACTCCCACCCCCAAATCAGTTTTCACACTGATTAGAACAGACACTAAACTTGATCTTAGCCATAAGGCCGAGAAGGTAGAGATTCGAAGATTACGATAAAGGAAGAGATAAAACAGATACTACACTTGATCTTAGCCAGTAGGCCGAGAAGGTATTTTACTTGTGGTACTGGGTAAAGCAAACTCAGTCCGAATGCAGCCGACGTGTCCGAATCATTGTGAGTTTGGTGTTTATCATGAAGATTCGGACAATTAGGTATAATTTGTTTCAGTACATCAAATATTGAGTTGTGAAACGTGAAAATGAGTTTGGAAAAAAGGAATATAGGGAGGTTGGCCTCGCAAGGGAAAAGTGTAAGCCATTGGAAACCGAGTTCGATGTCGAACAGCAAGCTGTCGATCATCAAACCATGTTCAGAAATAAATGTGAAATTGATCGGGGGTTGTCCCCCCGAAATCAGTTTTCACACTGATTAGAACAGAGTAGATGTGTATTGGTACAGTTAGAAACCCTATGGACCCATATGTAAATGCTATGAAGTGAGGTGGTTTTCCATGGGTGATCTTGTCTTCCTGGGTTTTGAGGGCGGTTCCCTACATGGGTGGTGCCCTTTCGGTCTTGCGACCCGCTTACTGGGTCGCTGGACGTTGCTGCGGACGGTTCCCCCCGGACCCGCTGCTGCCCGTGTTGCCGCATCCGGTGCTGGCTGCAGTGCCAGTTCCAGATGCGGCGGCTTGACAGTTGCCTGTCGAGCGCCTTGGCATCCCGCTTGAGGAGCCCCAGCAACTCTGTGTACACCTTGAAGTTGCTGGGGAGGACTGAGCCAAGCGTGCCGTAGACGATGCCCGCACATTGGACACGCCAGCCGTGTCGCTACAGCACTTCCGCGATGGGCTGGTACTTGGCAATCTTGTGCTCGCGACTGTGCTGGAGCGACGAGGCGCTGGCGCTGTCCGTGGCTTGGTCCTCGTGCGTGATCGCCAGGTCGGCGATCACGATGCTCCGCGTGGTCGCGTCCCGGAGTACGATGTCGGGCCGCAGTGCCGCGGCCTCGTACTCCGGCACCGTCTTGTCGATGCTGATGGTGGCACCGGTGCCACTGTGCGCCCGCTCGAGCGCCGCGCTGATCTGCTTGAACGCGTCGTCATGACGCTGGCGGATGGCGTCCATGTTGGGCGGCGCACAGTGGTTGAGTACATGTGCCGACGTCTCTGCACGGGTGCAGCCTGGTGCGCGGCACGTTGCGTTCGAGCGGAGACATCGGCGCTTCAGGACCGAGTTCGTGTCGAGCTGGTTGAGGCGGGCCTGCAACGCAAACCGGTACTCTGCGTCGCTCAGGTCGCCTCCTGTCGTCACGAACTTGGACCCTTCGTTGCCGTGTTCGCGCACCGTGCGTCCTTGGTCGACCATCGCGGCCCACTTGGCGCGGTGCGTGAGCTTGCGGTGCAGCTTCAGGTGGCGCAGCACCGTCTTGTGGGTGAGCCACTTGCGGTGGTGCGGCACCTGAAGGTGCAGGTCGGACGTCTGGCCTTCCTCCACTCGGGTCGAGAACTTGAGACCCCACGAGCGGAGGTGGCGCTGGACGTCGACCCACAGAGAGCCGATGTCACCGTTGCGCCGCTTGGGAGGCGCGTGTGGCGACTCGGCGAGTTCCGAGTTGAGGAAGAGGCGCACCAGTTCATCTTGGCGCTCGCGGCTCCAGTGGGCCACGTCAAGCGTGTGGCGCATGCGGCAGATCTGCGCGACCTGTTCACGCGCGGGGAGGCTTTCCAGCTTCTCGAGAACTTTCTGCAGCTCACCCACCGACGTAAAGGGATGTGTCGCGAGCGAACTGCGGAGCTCTTCGGAGGTCAGAGTGCGCAAAATCGCGCGGATGGCAGGGTCGACGCTGTGGAGCATCTGCCACGCATGCGCCACTTGGAGGGAGTCATGGAGCTCGGTCAGCGGCAGCAGGCCGAGTCCCCCGCTCGACGTGGGCGTGTAGAGCAGCGTCGTGGTGGCGTTGCCACCGAGGCGGAGGAGGTGGCGCACCCCGCGCACCACGGCACGGTCAAAGCCCTCGAGCTGCGAGCGCAGCGGGCGCACGTGCCTCAAGGCGTACTCTACCTTGGGGTAGACGCACACCTTGAGGGCTTTGAGGATCTGCCATGGGGCAATATCCGACTGCAACAGCGCCACCGCCTCCCGCTTGATCTGCTTGATCTTGTCGTCGAGCTGGAGGCGGTGGCGCACGTGGTCGAAACCATCACCCACGCCGAGATACGAGTAGATCTCGTGAATCCCGAGCGTGGGGATGGTGTCGCCGTGGAGCTGGAGGGACACGGTCGTGTCGAGGACAGGGTTGCCGCGTGCGTTGGTGCTGACGGCGAGCATCGCGCACTTGTTGGGATTCGCGCGCAACCCTGTCCACGACAGGAACCGTGTGACAGTGTCGTGGCATCGCGTGATGCCGGCGGCACTGTCGCTGAAGAGCTTGATGTCGTCGGCGTACGCTGCCGTGCTGGGTCGCACATCCTCTGCGAGCGCGACGCCGACGCCATCAAGCTGCTCGAGCGCGCGCTGCAGCGGCGAGAGTGCCGTGATGAACAGCAGCGGCGACAGTGGGCATCCTTGAAAGACGCCAAGCTCGCGGCGGATTGGTCCTGTCGTGCCGTCGGCGGCGTTCGTGATCGTGTACACTGCGCCGTCGTACAGCGCTCTGCACGCGTCCACGAACGCCGGCGGCAGACCCAACGCCTCGAGTAGGCGCCACAGCAGGTCGTGTGGTACCGACCCGAAGGCATCCTTCAGGTCGTACCACACGACGTAGAGTTTGCGGTGGAGCCGTCGGGACTGGTCCAGCAACGAGGTGCTCACGAAGTTGTTCTCGTGGCACCCGTTGACTGGCCGGAACCCCTTCTGCGTTGCCGGCAGGCGGCCGGTCGCCTCCAGCCAGGCTGACAGGCGCTGCGCGAGCAGCGTCGTGTACACCTTGTAGATCGTCGGCTGGAGGCAGATCGGCCGCCAGTTGCTCGCGTTCGCCTGATCACCCTTCTTGTGGATCAGGCGAACGTTGCCGACCTTCCACACGGCTGGCACTCGCGTGTGGCGGCTGCAGAAGTCGAACGCGGCGGCGAGCAGTGGCGCGAGCTGGCTCGAGAACATCTTCAATACGTCGTAGCCGACGCCGTCGTGGCCGGGGCTGGTGCCGGCCTTCGCGCTGCGGAGCGCATCCTCGACGTCGTCGGCTGTGATCTCGCTCGCCAGCTCGCTGTCGCTGCTCATCGTCGCGTTCGCTGTCGCCCGCGCAATCGCCGTTCGGAATGGTGCGCCCTCTGGCGCGTCATAGTCGAACACGGTTCGCGCCGCCTGTGTGCCCATGAAGTGGGCTTCGAGATCTGCACCACTGATGGGGCACACAGCAGGCGCTGGATCCGTCGCGTCCGGCGCGGCCTGCGCCAGGATGCTCTTCACGCACGCCCGCTCGTCCTTCGCGAACTGCTCGCGCAGTCTGGTCTTCGCGAGAGCGCTGCGGATGCGTGCCACACGGCGGCGCGCCTTGCGCATCGCCTGACGGTCGCCCGGTGTCGCGGCCAGAGCCGCCGTGAGGTCGTCCAAGGCTTCGTCCAGGCGGTGCTCGCGCTGGTGCGTGGTGACGCGCGGCGGTCGCTCGTGCTGGTGCTGCTGCTGCCGCGGGCGAGTCGGCCGTGGCGTCGCTGCGACAGAGAATGGGCGCAGTGCGTTGCGCAGTTGCGGGGGGAAGGCACAGATGTAGCCCTCTCCAGTCGACCAGTCGGGGGCATCGGAGATCCGACACGCCAGCGCGCTCGCCATGCTCCCGACTGCAGCAGCAGCCGCGTCGTATTCGTCGACCTTGAGCTTGCGCAGTCGCAGTCGTGGTTGCCGCTCGGGAAACGCGTCCGCTGAGACCGGCAGCGCAGGGTGGATCTCGCCGCCGTCGCGTGCCGCTATGTCCGTCTCAGCCTCAATGGCCGCAGCGTCGTGGTCGTCGTGGTCGCCGGCGTCGTCGTCGTCATCCTTGGTCTCCTCGTCGACATTGTGGCGGCGGTTGTTGCTGCGCCGCACGGGCGGTTCTTCCAGCGGCGGCACGTCGGGGTGGCTGCAGCGCTCGTCGTCGGCGCGGTGGAACGCGCACGCAATCGTCGTGCGCTTCGCGTCGAGCGCGCGGTTGGCGAGGCGGTCGGCGTGCTGGTTGGCCTTTCGGTCAATGTGGACGAGCTGCACCGTTGGGATTTTCTTGAGCAGTGCCTGGACCTGGTTGCGGAGCCCGCGCAGCCGCTTGTTGGTGCATGCGAACGTTCATCGCACTTGCGACAGCACGAGGTGGCTGTCGCCTTCCACACGCAACGCGACCACCTCGTGCTGCACCGCACTCTGGAGCCCGACGAGCAGCGCCGTGTATTCGGCCGTGTTGTTCGTCTGCTCGCCGGGCATGAAGTGGGAGCAAGTCCACTTGACGGCGCCGCCCGGCGCAAACAGTGCCGCACCAGCGCCGCCGGGCGCTGGGTTCCTCCGGCAGGCGCCGTCGAACTGGAGGAGCCACTTGCCGGCAGCCGCGCCCCTAGCGCCGTCGTCCTGTCCGGTGCACGGTGTTGTTGTCCCAGTGCGTGGCGTCGGGGTCGCACCAGTCGTGGTCGCGCTCGTCACGGTCGTGTCCATCGTGGTCGTCGTTGGCGTCGGCGCGGAGTCGACCATGCGCTCGGCGTCCTCAGCTGTGCCAGTCACTGACGGCGACGACATAGTAGCTGCTGCGGCCACCGTCGGCGAGCCCACGGCCGGTGTGGCCGTAGTCGTGGTCGCGGTCGTGGCTGTATCGCGCTGGCGCTGGCGTTGGCGTCGGCGTTGTTCACGACGGTGGGCCGAGCGAGATGGTGGTGACGCTGGCGGTGCGACCGGCGCAGTCGCTGCGTCGACCTGGAACCGCTGGGTGACTGGCGCTGTGTCCGTCCCCTCGTCCATGAGCCCGAGCATGGCATCGTCCAGGAGCTCGAGCACGGCGTCGTCCATGAGCTCAAGCATCGCGGCATCCTCGTCCAGTACGTACATTTCAGGAGAGACGGTCATGGCTGTACCCATCGTGGGATTTTCTGCAGGCGGCGAGTGACGCGGGCCCGGTGGTAGCAGCGCCGACGCCGAGCCCAGCGCACCGAGTCCCTGCAACAACGATTGATCGCTCCACGAGCGCGCGCACGACCACTCGCTGGGGTCCGCGCCTTGCGCCCGCACCGGTGACGACGACCGTGCCCGTGCCGGTCGCCACGAACGACTCGACTGGCGAGCCGACCACGCCCACAGCAACCGATGCGCTCGTGCCGACCACGACGACCACGACGCCGCGGACGAGTACGAGAACGAGCACGAGATGGGGTCCGCGCCTGCTGCTGCCCGCGCCCGCGCCGTCGCGCACGATGGACACGCACGCGGCATAACCTGTGCTGGTCGGCACGAGCGCGCCGACCACGACGTCTCGAACCAGCACAAGGTGGATGACAGACGTGCCCAGCGCGCCCAGTCGCGCGCGCAGTCACACGCGCTGGGGGCCACCGCTTGCGACCGCGACCGCGACCACGACGCCAACGACGCCAATGACTACAAGTACGGCGCCGTGCCCCCCTCGCCCGCCGCGCACGTCCACTCGCTGGGGCCCACGGCTCCCCCACGTGCGCGACGTGGACACCGTGGAAAACCGTGAGACAGCGGCCGCGACTCTGCCGATGCAGACACCGGTCTCTGGCCCAGCGGTGAGTACCGGCATCGAGCACCGTCGCTCGCACACGCGCTGGGGACCGCGCGTAGGCCACCCGAGCGTGCCTTTTGCGACGTACCCGCCGCAGGCACCGCCCATGGCGGCGACCACGCCTACCGCGACCTGGCCTCTGGTGTATGGGCCTGCGCGGGGGAGTGTGGTGTCGCAGGAATGTGGTTCACCTGTGACGTGTGCGCACTCCTTCCCCGCGCAGGCGACAACTCGACCGATGGACCAGCAGCAGATGCACCACGTGTGGCAGTATGCGCTGCCACACACCTATCCCCTACCTCTCTATGTTGCAGTCGCGGCAGCGGCGATGGCGACTCGAGCGCCGTCGGCATTGCGGTCGTTGCGTGGTCGTCGTCGTCGTCGGCCTCGTCGCTGAGGCCATGGCACAGCAGGTGCAGCAGCACGAGCTCGTCGAGTTGGCGCAGCTCGGCGGCGCCGGCACGCAAGACTGCCATGGCTTCGGCGGCCGCACTCATTGCGGCCGTCGCGTTCGCGTGGTCGTCGGCGTCGATGCCGAGTTGCTGCATGGCGCCGTCGTCGGCGTCGTCGTTGTTGGCGTGCCGGTGCGCGAGCTGGTGGGACGACGCGGACGGCGGCAGCAGTAGCTGATCAGGCTGGGCGTCGGGTAGTGGCGCGCGCACGCGTCGTCGTCGTGGCGGCGACGGCGGCGGACGCGTGGCCTCCACATCGGGTTGCTGCTGGGCGGCGCTGCGCAGCGTGACCTCCTCGAAGTGGCCGAGCTGCGCAGCGAAGCCATCCATCACAGTGTCGTCGTCCTGTTCGTCGTTGAGGCGGCGCCGCTTGCCGCCTTCAGATACGGCACGCGGCGTCGCCTCACGTCGACCGTCGAGCTGCCCGCGGGGGGAACGGGCAGCATGGGCAGCAGCCTGGGCGGCAGCGGCACGGGATCCGGCGGTCGCGCGCGTGTCTTGGTCGGTCGTGGGTGTGGCCGAGGGCGGCGCAGTCGCGGTGAAGCTTGGTGCGCCTGCCGTGGCGCGAGGGCACTTCCTACTCCTTCTCCGACCATTGCCGGTCTGGCACATGGCGGTCGGAGGAGGAGAAGTGACGATCTGCTCTCCTTCTAAACAGACCTCACTCGACTCGTTCCTCTCCTTGCTTCTTCCTTGCTGCTTGCTTGTTCTGGCTCTTGTTCTTGGTGCCACCGTCGATGGTGGCTGCTCGGTGCCCGTGTAAGGCGGCCCCAGCGGCACTGCCGTCATCTTGATCTGCTTGTGTCCTTGTCCTGTGTGGGTGCGAGCTGCTTGCCGACGCCTGCATCCTGGCGTCGTGTGCCTGCCTGCTGCTGCTGCTGCTGTCCGGTGTGCTTGCTGTGTGTGTGTGTCGGCGGCGGGATCTCACGCAGAACGGCTGCGGAGCTCACCTGCCGCCGACAGTCCCAACGAGACGTGGTCTGCGGGACTGAGAGACAGAGGCGCGGCAGGAGACGGCACGGGGTACAGGTGGTGTGCTCGTAGAGAGCGTGGCCGGCGCCATCTCGTCGTCGTGCGGCCGTGGCTGGATCAGCTGGCCGCGAGTCGTCGCGCACGGGGCTGGATGGTGGCGCTGGGCTCGAGAGCATTGGCGGTCACTGCATGGGGGGAGAGGCAGTCGCTGGCTGGCTCGAGAGAAACAACTCTGGGTGGCGGCGGATGGCGCCCATACACTCGTGGGAGCGTGGCTGCTGGGGCAGCGCTGGCGTACAAGTGGACGGGATCGTGGACGGCGGGCTCGTGGTGGCCGCGGTGGATCGTCGTAGGCGACGTCGTGCTGGTCGTCGCGCTCGGTCTCGTGGTCGTGTGGCGCTGGGTGCAGTGGCCGTGCCGGTCGCTCGTCTCTCTCGGTCGTCTAACGCGCCTGCCCTGCGACATGGGCAGGCGCATCTCCTGAAGGCGGACAATCGCCTGTTGGACGGGGGAGAGATTGGCGCGGGACGGAGACGCGCTGTGTCAACGGACACGCCGTGCGCCGACGCGAGCATGAGGTGCTCGAGCGTCGTGGCGTGGCCGTCTCCTGAAGGCGAGAGAGTGCCTGTCGGACGGCGCGCGTCGTGGTGTCGTGGGTGACACGGATGGCACGGGCCACTGCATCGTTGGCCGCACGGCGACGGGGTGCTCCGTGCAGCCATGGGCTGCTGCGCGTGCTGCTGCCGCCATTGTGCTGCTGCTGCTGCTGCTGCCGACTCGGCGTCGCTGGTGCTGCTGCTCGAGCCGCGCTGCCGGCATCTCAAACGCGTCGACGCGGATGGCGCGAGCACACGACGGACTTGGTCGTCGTCCGCCGTGCGTGCGCTGGACGGGGGGAATCACTGGTGCGGTCGATGGTTGGGCGGCGCGGTGGCTCGGCGCGGCGTGGGCGAGCGGTCGGTGGGGCGGTGGCAGCGTGTTGGTGGCGGCGGCACCAACACGCTGCGCTGTGCTGCGCCGTGGCGCGCAGGCGCGCGCATCTCGCTCGCGATGGAGCCGGCAAAGGAGGCTCCGGTCGTGGGCGAGAGCGCGGGCCGAGCAGCCAAACCGCACGGGGCCGCCACAGAGGGCAGGCCTACCCGCAGAGGATGCGGCGGCTGCAGAGACGCGGCGCGTGGTGGCCGTTGGTTGGCGGCCGCGGCGCGAGACGACTGGACGGTGCTGCGCGGCGATCGTGTGGCTGGGCGTGGCGGCGCGCGCTGCGCCAACCATGTTGCCGTTGCGATGTGGGTACGCGGGGACGGGTGGCTGGGAGAGCGCGAGAGCAGAGCGAGAGTAGAGCGAGAGCGAGGCAGCGGGTGGGGAGTGAAGACGAGGAGAGAAGAGTCGAGTGAGGTCGGCTTCGCCGGGGGAGAGTGTGAGCCCCGGGAAACCTGGCCCGGTGTCGAGCAGCAAGCTGTCGATCACCGGACCATGTCCAGAAATAAATGTGAAATTGATCGAGGGTTGTCCCCTCGAAATCAGTTTTCACACTGATTAGAACAGATACTACACTTGATCTTAGCCATAAGGCCGAGAAGGTATGATTTTTGAGAGGGTTTGACCCCAATGCTCTATGAAAGCAAGTTCCCGTCCACAGGTTTGCTGGCTTTTGGGCATTTCGTAAAATATTAAATATTATTAGCCAATCAGAAGACTCCATTTAGCCATAAGGAAATCACCTCTTAGCCAATCAAAATCGAGTATTTAAAACGGCGCGTTTTCATGTTTTAGGCCCCTCGGAAGGTTGGCGCGAAAACAAAAGCCAATAGGAGACACCAACAAATGCCAGCGTCATGGCGGCGAGCTGACGATCTTCCTGCTTTCCTCCTCCGGCCACGATGGTAAAGCGCCCGCGTCACGTAGAGAGTGATCGCTATAATAGCGGTCGCTCGTTCGGGCGGCATGAACAAGTCTTATCCGCTGTGGAGCCACGCCAAACCGCGTGGGCAACTTCAACTCGGTACAACGATGGTGTGAGCGGTGTCGCAGTCTCGGTCACTCGCGAGAGACAGCCCTCGCCGTCTCTGTCCTCTGCGGTGGCAGTTGCCGATGTGTACACTGAGCGCGCGCCCGAGCGAGTGCTTCGACCGACCGAGATCGCGCATTTTAAGTCGTGGATCAACAGCAGCGCCGGTGAACCGTCGCCCGTGGCCGCCGCAGGTGCGGCCCAGAAAGTCGCCGACGCCGATCTGCCCATGTTCCGTGACCGCCACGCGTCGCGTATGCCTGAGTTCCCCCTCGTAGCACCAGTGATGGCAGCTCCGCAGTCCGAGTCGCCTTCTCGAAAGCGAAGAACCTTCCAACTCGTCGACGAAATGCTGCGCGCGTCCAATGACTCCGCGTTGCTCCCGGCGCTCACGAGTCCATCACGTGTCTCCAGAGACAAAGCATTGCTGCATCAACTGCTGGCGGACTGCAAAACGCACGTGGACGCTTTCTCCATTTTCCCCTGTTCGTTGTAATGGAAGGCTAACATCGTGGGTGGATACAGCAGCCATGTCGGATCCATGGAGGAAAGGAACGGGAATCAACACAGCGGACGACGCGTCTCGACCGCCGACCGTGTCCGTCACGCGAGCGCCGTCGACACCGCTCTCCTGATCCCAGACACTGTGTTCTTTGAAACGAACTCGCTTGTCGGGCGCGTGCGTGTAGATCTGAGTGACTGGGCGTGTCTGTGTGGAGCGGGGAACTCCACTATCGTCGACCAAATTGCAGCACGGCTCACGACCAAATGCGAGCACCTCATTCTCCGTGGACTCTCCGGAGTCACCTCTCCATCAGGTACGCTCTGCTGTCTATTGTTTTGAGACTGTATATCGTCTTCATGACACGCCTTCCTTCTGCTCATGGAAAGCGCTCGAGAATCTGTTGGAGCATGGCAAGCATGTTCGTCTGCTGGACTTGTCTCGATGGGAAAGTGTCTCGGTACGTAAGTTCTCTTCGCTAAGCGTCTCCATAGGTGATACTGGCATACTGATCTTAACGGACATAGAAAGTTGGTCTCGCGGCGATCACTCGCCGGTGCCTACATGTCGAACAGCTATCGCTGGCGAGAACCGAGGCGCTCACGGACGACATTCTCCAAGTCGCGCTTTCCTCATTTCCTCGGCTTACAGATCTCGACGTGTCCGGCTGCCCCTTACTGACCGACGCAGCGATCGTCAGAATCGCCAAGGCCCCTTGTTTGCTTGCGAGCTGCCGACTGGACGACTGCCCGCAGTTTTCCGACCAGGCGATCCGAGCTCTCGTGAAGGCTCGAGGTCCGACGCTGCGTGTTCTCTCCGTACGTGGTCTGCATCGCATTTCAGCCGCGACGGTGAAGGAACTGTTCGCTCTCCACCCAAAGCAACTCGAAGAGTTGATCGTGAGCGGCTGTAGAAAACTCTCGGACGCGTGCTTTGAATTTATGTCGGCGATTCCGAGTTACTATGGGATGCGCGTCGCGCCAGGATACCACAGCTGCGTGCGGTTCGATATGTCCGACTGTGTCACACTCACAAGTCTCGTGTGCTGCGTCGTTGCTGCGTCATGTCCGTTTCTTATCTGCTTTCGCGCCGCGAACTGTGTTCATCTGTGTGACAAGGCGTTGCGGGCGTTGGCGAGTCTCTCAAAGCTGGAAGAACTCGACCTCTCGGGGTGCCCCAAGCTGACTGACACGTCTATGCGGGAGTTCCTGCTTTATAACGGTCTGCAGCAGAAGGCAGGAGAAAAGGTTCCGTGCATAAAGCCGCTTCGAAAGCTCGTTATTGCCAACTGCCGCGGTCTCGGGCACGCCACGATTGAAGCACTCGTCGAGTCGGCGGAAGATCCAACGACCTTGAACGGCTCTCTACTGGAAGTGCTGGATGTCTCTGGCATCGCCGAGGTCTCTGGATCCCTTCTGGCCAAGGTGGTAAAGTTCCACGTCGGGATTTGCGAGCTGTACGCTCGAAAGCAGCGTGGCGTGACACGCGCAATGCTGGCTCGGCTCGCGACAAGCAACAAGGTGCTCAAGGTTCTAGACATTCGAGACTGCCCGGAAGTGGACGATCTCGCGTTGTACCCGCTGGCGGTGATGCAGTCGCTCGTGGATTTCCGGGTTTCCGGTAGCCTCAGCGGCGGCGGCAGTCTATCTGCAAAAGGCTTCGTGAGTCTTCCGTCATCCCTGCGGCGTATCATGATGGTTGACTTTTCTGCTGATCGCTTGAACGACGACGGCTGCAAAACGCTACTCCATCGGGCACACCTCGGTCGCCTGGAAGCTCTGGATGTGAGTCACTGCGTGGGGATCTCGATCACTGGTGTTGCCCACTTCCTGAGTGAGTGCAAATACCTCCATACTATCAACGTCGACGGCTGCAACAATATTACAACGCCTCAGCTGGCGCGAGTGCTTCGCGACGACGGCTTACGCGACTCCTCATCGGCAGCAACGGCATATTCAACCCCTCCGCACCGCTCGACTCGCCAGGATCACTACTGCGTCGAGGTTATCGACGATCCAGCTAACCATTATCATGGGCTTGCAGCGGTCGATGCCGAGACGAGCCAACGCGCTCGCAATCGAGAAGAAGCGTTGGCAGATTACAGCAAGCGGTGCCGCGCTGCTACGTCGATCCAGATTCGTTTCCGATCCCGAGCACGCGCGATCTTCAAGATGGAGCAGCTACAGCAACACGCATGGCGGGAATACTGTGCTGCTGTCGACATCCAGCGAGTGTATCGCGGCTACGTGTGCCGTCGTCGATACAGTTTCATTCGTGAGCGCACCACGCGCGCCGTCATTTATCTCCAGTACAAGTGGCGCCAGAAGCTCCAACAGCGCCGCATCCGAAAGGCGACGAGCTACTGGACCAACCAGTCCGTGCTCAAGACGTTTGGACTATGGAAGCACCACCACGAGATACTCCTGCAGCAGCGCGAACAGGCGCGTGCGTCACAGCACGCGTTCAAGGCGCTCCACTTTTGGGGCGAGAAGACTTTGGGGAAGGTCTTTGCTGCGTGGCGAGCCCACGTGCAGACCAAGACTGTCAAAGCCAAGAAAGCGATCGGGTTCTGGAAGTGCCAGTCGCTGCCACGCGTATTGGAGGCCTGGGTCCAGTGGACGAGGAAAGAGCGACGCCATCGGCAGCTTGTCGTCCACGTCTTCCTCAACGTTGCCGACCTCAACGCCCACAACTCGTCTCGGCAGCTGGCCAACTTGGTACGTTGGTTTCTGGGAACTGCGCTAATAGTGGTTTGGATGTCCGCTCATGGTTACAGTGTATTGATCTCGTTCTGCGGTGGCATAGGCACACGCCAACTCTAAGGCCAAACGCGTGGTCGTGAAGCGCTGGCGAGATTTCATGGTCGAGCAAAAGCGGTTCCTCCTCAAAGCGAGCCTCTCCATCTTGTCGGGCGTATGTAGTAGCACCACCTCAGTTATGCGTTGACACATTGCTGACTGCCTCCCTTCTATCTCCATAGAGCCTACTGCACTGGTCGTTCCGCCAATGGCTCCAAAATGTTCGCCAGCAGCGCCTGCTGCGCGACAAGCACCGCCGGCTCGTGGCGAAACTCGTCCATCGCGGCCTCTTCCGCACGTGGTTAACGTGGCGGGCATTCGTGCACGACCAAAAGGCAAAGAAGCGTGCGTTCATGAAATTCTCCAGCTCGATGCAAGCGAAATGCTGGATCCGCTGGAGAAGCCACCACGAAGAAGTCCTGCGGCTCCGATCCGTGTCATCCCGAATCGCTGCGCGCCTGCTGCAGCAGCAACTAGCTCGCGCAGTGGGCACGTGGTTCGACTTCACGCAGCAGCAGATCGATGCGCGCCAGCGCCAGCGACGCGCCTTGGCCTTCTTCTTGAACGGCTCGTTGATGCGGACGTTCACAGCGTGGGCCGACTACACGGCGTACCTCCTGGCGTTTCGCAAGCGCTGGAAGGCTCGCCACGCAAATGCCAACGCGCACTTCGCACTTTCGCAGTGGGTGGTGTTTACACGGATACGCAGGCATCTCCACGCGTGTGCGACGAGGCTGCAAGCATGGTGGCGGGGTATCGCGGCGCGGCGCGACGTCGAAGACCACTACTACCAGCTTGTCTGGGCGACCGTGCTCATCCAGACGGCGTGGCGCGGGAGGCTCGCGCGGGCGATTCTGCGGGTTGTCAGTCGCAAGGCTCGACTGCGGGAATACCTACGAGCCGAGCGCGAGCGCGACGCCATGGACGCCGAGCAGACGCACATGCGGAGATACAATCGCGAAGTCGAACTCGTGGTGACGTTGCAACGCATGTGGCGTGGCGTCGCGGCGCGGTCGCTGTTTATCGAACTGCGGCGGGCTCGATTCATCCTGAAGAAACAGCAAGACGCCGAGATGCAAGAGATCGTGCGTGCCCAGGCCAGACAGCGGCAGCTCGAACGCATCCAGCACGAAAAGCTCCGGCAACTCGCGGCCACGGAAATTCAACGCCACGCACGCGGGTACCTTGCGCGCAAGTTCTTCAAGAGCAAACGAGAACTTCTTCACCTACAGCGCTGTGCGGCCCGCGTGCAGGCCGTGTACCGAGGTCGCATGTCGCGCCGCCGCACGGCCGCGCTGCGGCGCAGCTTTCTCACGCGCATGGAACTGCTCACGCGTCGGGCGCTTGAGGGCAAGATGCTTCGCTCGCTTGGCGCGCAGACGCGTGGCACGCAGCGGCCTCTACGCGCGTTCCTGTCGTTTTTCGGATTAGATCCGGCGACGTTTTTGACCGACGTGCGGGATCTGCTCCAGGAAGTGCGGGAAGATTTCCAGACACTCAAGCAGTTTTTCGATGTCGTACGAAGCCGCGTGCTGGCGAATGCCAAGCAACGCGAGAGCGGACCCGTCTCGTCTCCGTCCAGATTCAAGACGTTCTTGTCAAAGGCCCGCCCATCGTCTCTTGGTGTGCTCCACAAATCGGACACGGCACGCAAGTTTCTGCGTGACTTCGAGCAGATCGTCTCGACCACGGCTCAGGAAAAGCAACAGGCCGACCGCTTGGTGCGTCCAGGGGACGCCGTTCGCATCGTGCTGCGTGGTCACGCGCGGTGCGGGGAGACGGCGTTCGTGCTCGGGGTTCAAGAAGAGATCGCCCAGGTCAAGCTGGATCTCGACGGCGAACTCGAGTTTTTCCCGCTCTCTATCCCCGCTACAAAGATGGACTCCGCCAAGCCCGTCTTGCAGCGCGTGCCCGACCTCACGTTCAACGCAACGTCGATCGGCCGCACCTCACGCATCAGCCCGTTGTGGAGAGCTCAGCTCGAAGCCTACGCGCAGAGTATCGCAGAAGATGCCAAGCGGTTCAACGCCGCGCGCGTGATCCAGTGTGCCGCTCGCGTGTACCTCGCGCGCATGCGCGTGCAAGGCGAGCTCGAACTTCAAGGCGTCCAAGCCGCACGACGCCAACAGGCCATGCTGCGTGTGCTCCAAACGTTCAAGCTCGCGAATACGCGGATCGCTAATGTGCTCGTGCAACTCCACTTCGTGCGTCCACTGGATCAGCCACCGCAGGGACTCGCGGACGAGCCGCTCGAGATTCAGAAGATCATCAACCGCTTTCAGAGGTTCCTAGTGAGACGCCAGGAGATCCACCAGGCGTTTATGCGACTCATACCAGAGACGTACCAGGGTCAGGGCCCTTTCCACGGCGGCACGATGCCAGTGCCGCCCGTGCGTTTGCTGGACAAGCTCGTCCATTACCCGCTGCACTGGATGGCGAGAGTGACGCGCGTACCCGTGGCGCGCATGCTCGAGAAGCGAGGCCTGTTCGAGATTGCGCGCCTTCTCGGTGGCGTGCAGTTTGTGAAGACATTCGAAGAACAGCACGTCGACGCGCGGGAGCATTGCTTTGAGCAGTTGCGTGGGTGCGGTTTTTGCTTGTCCGAAGGCTGGGCACTTGTCCACGGCGTCTTCCAGAAGAGAGAGCTACTGACTGACGATTCGTACGCGCGAGAAAACCGCATGAAAAAAACGAATCGAAAGGCCTCGCGAAACGTGCCGCACGGATGGGGCGTCGCGCACTTTCTCACGGGGGTCGCCGCGGGTAAAAAGCACAAACGCAGTTGGCTCGAGCGCAACTCGATTGAAGCTCAGTTCAAGAGCCTCGAGCTGGTCAAGGCCATGAAGCAGGAGGAGCGCCAGGAGCGTCTAACCACGCAGATCTTGGCTCGTCAAGGCACACTCAATACACTGCGGTCCGCGGAAGGCGCGAGAGGCTACGCGAAGCGCCACGCCGAGCTTAGCGTGCTCGAAGAAGAAGCGCAAGTATTCTATGCGCGATATCAAGCGGAAATCACGCTACGTCAGCGAGAAGAGGCTGTGCTGTGGGAAGAAGAGAAGCGTGTGCATGCCGTGCTCGCGAAAGAGAAAGATGAGCTGCTCGCGCAGGGCCAGCGGCTCCATGAACTGCAGCAGCAGGTGCCTGAAGCCATCACGGATGTTCAGCTGATGCCGTCCACCAAGACGCCGCTCGAGTTCTTGCGCGTGGGCGGCCAGTTCCAAGTCGAGTTCGACGACGAGCTGTGGTACGCGTGTGAGATTCTCTCGCTCGACGTGTACGACACGATGGTCGCCGAGGTGCTCTTCATTGATGACCAGCGCCGGGAAAAAATGAAGCTCATCGAGGCCTCGGTGCTGGAAGATCATAAGCAGTTCCAGGCTCAGCAACAGCGAGTAAAGAGACCCAAGACGGTTGGTGAGATCACGGCCGCGGCCGCCGCTAGAGCCGTCGCCGCTGACATTCCGTTTCGCCGCTGGCGTGCGGGCAAGGCCATCGAGATTAAGTGGGAGGAACCGCCGAATAACGGCGCCGTCATTACGCAGTACAATCTCGAGTGGCGCGACGACGCGAATGACGAGATCAAGGGCTCGTCGGTCATCACCAGTGATGGCACGACGGCGAGTGTGCCGACGACTACGACACTTTGGCCCATTCTGGAGCAGAGTGAAAAGACGCTGCGTGTGCGCGTGGCTGCCGAGAACAGTAAAGGCGTCGGTCTCGCCAGTGTGTATACGCCGTTGCCGGTCGAGTTTCTCACGGAAGTGAGTTCCCGCTATGCCATGCCGCTCATTCGACTGCCGCCTGATACGACTGCGATGGAGATAGGAGAGACCGAGCGGATGGAAAAGGAAGATGTCCTGTCGCGTGCGTGTGTGCGGGAGCTAACCTGCACGGTTTGCGAGGAGAATTTGCCATCAAGAGAAGATGTCTACGAGCACGTCGCACGCACCCACGCCGTACCGCTCATCTGCCCCTTCAAGTCCTGTCGACAAGTGTGCGCATCCGAAAGGGCTTTGCGGTACCACATGTGGTGGTCTTCTATTCCAAAGCCGACGGTGGAAGAACAACAGAGCGAACTTTTCATGGAGATTTTCAATCTGTCGCGCCAGTATTGCAAGCGGAAAGATCGGCGGCACGTCGGGCGGCTCAAGCACAAGGGCGAGTCGCCGGACGATGAGATAACCATGAGTGCAGCTACCGCTGAGGAAATGTTTCTGGAAGCCAAGTATGAGGCTGCCCGCACAGCGTGGTTTCAAAAGGCGCAAGCAATCCACGTGCGAAACCTCCTGGCGAACGCTCGTGACCGCGAGCGCGTTGAGAGAAACAAGTACGTTCCACCGCCGCCGCTCTATGGGCTAGACTTTGTCGAGCCCGCGCTGGACGTCGCTCGGCGCGAGGCCGTTTTGGGAGCCATTAAGGTTCTTCAGGAAGATCTCGATGCGTTCCGGCTGGAGACTACGACACAGCTTGACAAGCTACGCCACGAACAACAGGAACTCCAAGACTACATCTCGCTCAAGACCAAGCGCCTGAAGACGACTGAAGAAGAGTGGCAAAAGCAGTCGTTGAAACGGGAGAGAAAGAAGGCCCAAAAGACTCTGACGCAAGTGGAAGCGAGTCTGCAAACGCTGATCACAACGTCGACGCAGCGCATAGGGGAAATGACCCAGGAGATACATCGCCTCACGGTCATCGAGAAGGCGTTTGTGCCCTTCACCCATCAAGTGATCCGCGTCAACCGACTGGGCACTGTGCTCCACTCGACCCACGAAAAAAGCCAATCCATTCTGGCACACCACAACATCATTCTCGACAGCTATCAAGACGATCTCCGCAAGCTTCTGCAGCGTGCCATTACCGAAGTCGCTGACCTGGACGCCTGGGACGCCATGATCGAAGCCCGCCGGCGCCAGCTGCTGAACCTGCAAGACGAACTACGCCGTCTCCAAATGCTCCACCAGGCCGAGATTGAAAGCGTGCGCCAAAAGCGAGACGATGGCGACGAGAGGTTCCAGCTTACGAAGCTGAGACAGCAGCAAGCCAGTGTATTCAAGCATCGAGAGCTCGCCGAGCAGGCGCTGCTCGCCATGACGAAGAAGCAAACGCGTGGCGCTGTCGCGAGAACGAAAGTCGAGCTGGCAGCAGCTGAGGCGGCGCAGGTGACGACCGAGATCGTGACGACAAGAGCGTCGCTCCATATCATAAACCACAATCTGCAGTTGCATGAACGGTTCATCAAGGGCAAGTCGGCCGATGCCGACTACCTCAAGGAAGAGAACGAGAAGGCGGACGGTGGCGATACAAGTGGGGGAGGGGCAAGTGCGTTGCTGGATGTGGTGGCGAAGTCGGAGGGGACTAGCGGCGCTGGCGGAGGGAGAGCCGAGCCACCAACGGGTGAGTCTACCAACGAGCAAGGCGACGGTGGGGGACATGGGGAAGAGGAGGGGCTCGACCAGGAAATGGTGTTGACGAGCAAGAAGAACAAGACGATGAAGCGACGCACGCTTCGCGAGCTGCCGCACAGCTACGCCCGCCTGGAGTGTGATTTCCAGGACGGCATGATCCGCGGCCACGTGCGGATCGAGTTTAACGAAGGTTCCGTGTACGAAGGCCCGTGGGTTGAGGACGTCTCCTTTGACAAACGAGTCGATGCCGAGCCGTTCAAGACACGCCACGAGCCAACCCACTGGGGCAAGTTTACCTCCCGTTACGATGGCACTGTGTGGCAGGGCGAAGACGTCGACAATTTCTTCTCGCCATTCACGGCGACGGGCTCACATTTCCAGGTCACGACTGTGGAAGGCCACGAGTATACCGGCGATGTTCGTGCCGGTAAATTCCACGGCTTTGGCACACTCAGCATGCAGTTCGTGTTCGCAAAGGGCGAGTACGTGGGCGAGTGGTGCGAAGGCAGACGCCACGGGTATGGCATTGAACGCTTCGACTCGGGCGAACTCTATGAAGGGTACTGGGAGATGGACCTATACCACGGCCACGGAGAAATCGTGTACGACGACGGCTCGCGGTACGAAGGGTACTTTAAGCACGGCAAGTGGCACGGTGACGGCGTGCGCACGCTTGCAAGCGGTGACACAATCACTGGCGTCTTTGAAGAAGGCTTCTTGAATGGTCCGGGCGTCATGACGTTTGCTGACACGCGCCATTATACCGGGGAGTTCAGAAACACGCGACGCCACGGCATGGGGTCGTTGGTCTTTACCAACGGTGACCGATACGAAGGACCGTTTGAGAATGACGTGATGCATGGAGAAGGCAAGATGGTGATGAAGGCGACAGGTGGTGGTGGTGGCGAGCCGCTCGTGCGGCTTGGCAAGTGGGAGCATGGCGAACGCGTCGCGTGGCTCAGCAAGCGAAGCACACAGCTCGCGACCGCGACGTTTATCGAGTACTTTGCGGTGGTCCATAACGTCAGTGGCGAGCTGGAAATGGATCTCTTGCCGGGCAAGTTCAAGACGCCGTATGCGGTCATGGTCGCCGGCATGCTGCCGCATTTGCCCGAAGGCGTCGACAATGACGATCCGTTCGTCCAGTCGATTGTACGCATGCTGGCCAAGGCGCAAAGCGTCGTTATTGGCGCCGAGATTTTGGACAAGGCAGTTGCCGACCACACGCTGGCGACACGGGCACTGGAAACTGTGAGGGAAGAGTACGAGGTGATGCGAAACGCAGTCGACGCGGTTGAGCGGGAGACCCGTACACAGTCGCGCAAAGTATCGGAGCTCGAAGGCGAGCTCGACGACAAGCGAACCAAAGAGCAGGAGTCGCAACTCAAAGTTGAGACCTTTTGGAAGTCGCCACGCAACCATCTTTTCGAGCGTGACTACAAGCAGGCAGTGAGCCGGCTCCACGCATGCGACGTCATGGACTGGTACAAGCTGCGCACGGCGAATTTGGACGCCGTCTACCTCTCGCTGCTAGAGGCGTTTGCGATTCTGCTGAACTTCACGACCAATTTCTACCTCGACGGCAGATGTACCGCCCTAGCAAGCAGGATCTCATCATGCTGCTGTCCAGTAACGAAGATAACGTCCACCTCGGCGACAAGGAAGGGTTGATCCATCGGTACAGCGTCAAGGCATTATACATTGTGCCGCTCTTTGACGTGTACTCGTTCACGGAAGGAGTGCGCAATCAAATGCTCCATTCCATCACGCATGTGATCCACCACCCGCGGCTTCGTCCCAACAACTACCGACTCTACCATATCTCGCCAGCCTTTGCGGCCGTGTGCACGTGGGTACGGGCTGCGTTCTTCTATGCCAAGAAAGCGATTGAGATCGGCCCAACGGTCACGCGCAGCGTGGAACAGCTTCTCGTGGTCGAGCACTTGAAAAGCGCACTCGACAAAGAGCGAGAGACCCTCGCGGCGATGCAGGCGCGAGCAGACGAAGCGCGTGGCCGATTGCAGGCCAAGCAAGGAGAGGTCGAGGACCACGAGAAGAAGCAGCGCGCGTTAGCCAAGGTCATTGAAGACATCGAGGCATTGGACGCGGCCGAGTCGACACCGATGGAAAAGACCCATATCAAGAAGCCCTACGCGTTCCGGCCTCCATCGGCAAGTCTCCCAAAAGCCAAAACTGCGGAAGAAGAAGAAAGTGACGAAGAGGATGAGCTGGACGAGCAAACGAAGAAGGAGCGAGCGGAGGCAGCCGCGGCCGCTGCACTCGTGAACCGCCGCCAGGTCTTTGAGGAAGACCATGGGGATCCGTTGGCGCAAGGCGACCGGCTCAAGAAGGAGCAAGTACTGGCTCGCATCTTGGAGGATTCCGAGCTCGCCCACGAGCTCGAGCTCTTAAAGAAGGAAGTCCACAAGGTACTCGACCGGTGCGGTGGCAAAATCGCCATGGCAGACTTCCCCACACGATTCGAAGAGATCATGCTTAAGCCACTGGACCCGATGCTGTTTGGTATTAAGAAGATGCGCACACTGCTGCTCCTAATGGACGACGTGTGTGCAATCGTCGAGCCGGAGACCGAGGACGATGTCGAGTCAGTCCAGTTCCCTTTGGAGCCGATCGACGACGGCAACGGTCCCATGGCGCCCCGGCAAAAGTGCTTTTGCCGACTGTGTCCCGGGGTCAGCTACGCGACGCCCGATGAGCTCTCGTACCACGAGCATACCAAGTGGCATTACTGGAATCTGGTTGCCAAGCGCGAAGGGAGACCGCCGATCAAGTTCACACTCGCGGCGACTTACTGGAGCGAGGCCTATGACAGCAGCGACAATGCCGTGTGCTACTACAATGCAATGACTGGCGAGATTGTCAAGGGCGAGCCTCCGCTGGAGATGCAGGCGAATGATCTGGTGATGGAGCTGCTAGGGGATGAGCCCGCCACGTCCACTGGAGAAGAGACCGTCGTCATGGAAGAGGATGAAGAGATCCGAGTGGACGTGGATTCGTGGGAAGAGGCGGCCGACGACACCGGCCATGTGTACTTTTACAACCGCATGACGGGCGAGTCGAGCTGGACGCGGCCAGAGATACATGCCGTCGACACTCCTACTACCAACTTCCAGGAACCACCTTCTCAACCACTCTCATTCGACCAGTGAGTCCCCAACAAACCCAACCTTGTATAAGCAGGTACTACCCTTCTCTTGTCTACACCTCGCTCACCCATCGACGCCTCGGATCGGCGGGAAGATGCCCTCGCCAGCTGCCTTGGCAGTGGCGGACCCTGATGCCATCCTATCTTCGAGTGCCTTGATCGCACGCCTCAGCTCGTCGATCTCATGGCGCTGCGTGTCGACCAGCGCGTCCACGTCCGCATGGTCCACGATGATCCCGTCGATACCGCGGTGGTCGTTTCGGTGCTTGGCTGCGGCCGCATCTCGGGCTTCCCGCGCGCCCATCGCAGCACGCTCCATCTGCACCGTGGCCTTGGCCGTCGCGACGGCGTTGCGCAGCTCGTTGATCTCTTTGATGAGCAGCATGTTGTCGGCGGTTGCGCGCAAGTGGTCTTGCTGGTGGCGCGCGGTGTCGTGCGCGTACTTTTGCTTGAGCACCGACACGGACTTTTCCAAGTACTCTTTCTGTCGCGCATACTCTTGGTGGATCTCGCGGTCCACGTCGGCCTGGGGCACGGCCGCGGCCGACGCGACGTACGTCTGGTAGAGCCCTGCGACCTCGAGCACGAGCGCCTGGGGCGTCTGAATGTGCTGCACGCACGCGTAGAGATCACACCGGAAGCGGCGCACCCAGCTTTGTTGGTCGCACAGCACTTTGCGGTACGACGCCGTCTCGTGCTGCATGGCGTTGATGCGCTTGCGCTGCTCGCCAATGAGCAGGTCGAGCTGCGCGTTGCTCTTGTGGAAGAGCTCAAGCTCGCGGTCCATCTCTTTGATCTGCTCCTTCATGTCGGCGATCTCGTTCTCGCGCGGCTCGATCTGCCGCTTGAGCTCTTTGATCTTGTAGTCGAGCACAAACTTGAATTTCTCTAATTCCTGATTCTTCTTTTTCAGGTCGTAAATGCGCTTTTCCTTCTCGCCAATGGTCTCGTCCCGCGCGCGGATCTCGCGCTTGAGCGACTGGATCTCCTTTTCCAGCGTCTTGATCTCTTCGATCAGGTCTTTCTCGGTCTCGAGTAGCGACTTAATCTGGTCGCGCTGGTCCTCAATGTCTTTTTGCAGCGCCGAAAACTTTTTCTTCATAATCCCGTTTTCGCCCTTGAACCGCAGCGTGGCCTCGCGCTCAGCCTGGAGCTTGTCTTCGTACCGCTTCTTGAGGTTTTCAATCTCTTGGTCCACGTCCGTCTCGACCTGGTGCACCGTCTCAGCGTACTCGCGCGCGAGCTCGTCTCGCTCGTCTTCGAGCTGCACGCGCAGCTGCCGGTCTTCGTTCAGGCGCGTCTCAAAATCGTCCGTGACGTCGCCGACGTACTTGTCGTGCGTGCCAATGAGTCGCTCGCGCTCGTGGACCCAGTGCTGCCGCTGGGCCTCGCGCTGCTGGAGCACGTCCTGGTACTTTTCCACTTCCTTCATGATGCGGTGCTGGTACTCGGCCTCGACCTCTTGCAGCTGCTGCACGTGCTTTTCCTCGAGCTGCTTGATCTTCTCTTCGTACTCCATTTCAATGTCGTTCTTGTCTTCGCGCAGCAGCTCAAACTTGTTCTTTTCGAGCTCAATTTCGTGCGTGAACTTTTCCGTAAGCTCCTTGAGGTTCTCATTGTACGTCATATCCTTGAGCCGCAGTTGGTACTCGTTGTGGAGCATGAGCTCGTCCACCTTGTTCTTGAGCTCGAGCATCAGTGTGTTTTTCTCCTCGAGGTCGCTCTTGGTGACCAGGACCTCTTCCGAGAAGGCGTGGGAGGCGTACAGATCACTGCCGGCCGCGCCTCGCGAGCCCGTGGCACTCGAGGACGCTGCTGCTGCCGTCGAGGACGAGCCGCCCGTCGTACTACTCTCCTTCATTCGCGGGCGGCCTTCCTTGTCGCGGATCTCAAAGATGCACACGCAGCCGTCCTCGCCAGCGGCAAAGAGAAAGCCGTCGTCGAACGAAATGCGCAGCCGCGCCACGGGCGCACTGAGACACTGGAACTCGATCGACTCGCCCGTGAGCGGGAACTTGAACGACCGCACGGCGCCGGGCTTGTCGCTCTCGGCCGTCGCGCCGAAGAGCATGCGCTGCGAGTGCGAGAGCACGATCTGCCCGAGCACGCTGTCGCAGAGGAACTCCTTCGTGAGCTGGCACGACGGCAGCTCAATCTCCTTGAGCATGCGATCGCTGCCGACTGCGTAGATGGCCGTGCCGTCCTTGTTGCACAGAGCTGATGAGTAGGGGACGCCCTTTTGCACGAACTCGGCCTCGCGCTTGGCGTCGTCGAGGTCCCACTGGTACACAGCGCCGTCCATGCCGGCCGAGATCAGGCTCGAGTCGTCGTGGTTCCAGTAGAGGCACTTGACCTTGCCGTTGTGGCCGCGCAAGTTGGCCACGAGCTCGCAGGAAAAGAAGTTGAAGACCTGGATCGTGTTGCCGTTCACGGCGGCAAACAAGTGGCCGCCCGTGCTGAACTGGCACTCGCGGCAGGCCTTGACGGCAAACTCTTTGAAGGCGCGAATGTCGTCCATGAGAATGTTGAGCAGCCGGAGCTTGTCGGCAAAACCCACGAGTAGGTACAGACCTGACGGGTGGCACGCGACGCTGTGGGCCTCTTCGGGAAACTGCTTGGCGACGTCGCAGCTGCGCTCGAGGTAGTTCCACACGCGCACGGTGCGGTCGAGCCCGCACGTCACGAGCATGGGCTTGCGCACGCACACGTCCATGCCCGTGACGTGGAGCTGGCCGTGTTCGTTTGGGCGATGGAACGGCGCGACCACGTACTCGACCTCGTCAGTCTTGGAGACGGCGAGAGGCGCCCCCGTGAGCTCGTCGCTCGTGGTGGACAGCGACGATACGGATCCGCTCGCGAGACGCACGGCCGCGGCATTGCCCAGGCTCGTGAGCGCGGCACCGACGCTGCTGGACGAGAGTCCAGCCAGTGCGCTGTTGCTGGCGTGGTGCTGGTACGGAAACATGAGCAGCTGGCCGCTCGAGAGCGAGACCACGACCGTGTCTTCATTGGGGCTCACGCACAACGTACTAATACTTGATGGGAAGTTTTCGACGCGGATCTTGCGCTGCAGCACGAGCAGCTCCGCGGGGTTCTTGTCGACGTGGGACGCGCCATCGCCCTGCACGGCGTACAGGTACACAGTCGCGTCGTTGAGCCCCGCGAGCACGCCCTTGGTCGTGGACAGCAGCGTCGTAATGGGCCGTGTCTCGCCGGGCGAATCCAGGAGCCGCGTGACGAACTCGCCGCTGTGGAAGAGCAGCAAGTCGCCGTCGCTCGTGCCGGCGACCATGGCGTCGTAGCGCTGCTTGATCCAGCAGTGGCTCAGAAAGACGTGGCTCTCCATGCGCGGGCTCGGCATGGGGCGGAACGCGTTCTCCAGCAGGCGGAAGTACCGCACGAGGTTGGCGCCCGTCACACAGACGAGCCCCGGGTCCACGTGGCTGAACGAGCAGGCCGTGACTACGTGGTTGTGGCCATTTCCAGTCGCATTGGCCGCGGAGCTGTTAGCGTCACCGCTACTGGCTCCGTTGCCGTGTGGAGCCGTGCTGTGGAGGTTGGCCGTCGAGAGTCCGGCCATGCCGAGTCCGCTGACGCTGCCAAATTGGTGGCCGAGAAGGCTCGCGCTAGGCGACGTGGGGAGTGCCGCACTGCCCGCCGTGACGTGGAGTGGGCTCTTGATGGTCGCCACGGCCTTGCCCTTGGACCAGTTCCAGCACGTGAGGATCCAGTCGGGCGCTCCGCCCTGTGTGAGGAGCAGCTGACCGTCGGCGCTGAACTCCATGCACACGTACGCGACGCCCTGCGTCTCAGCGCTGCTCAGTACCTTGCGTTTCTTGAGCGTCTTGAGATCGTAGACGCTCACGAGGCCGCGGTCGTGCTGCTCGGCGACGGCGATAAACCGCCGACTCGCGGCCATGGCGATGGCCGTGATGCCGCTCGTGTTCTCCGTGGCGGTGATAAACTTTTGGCGCTTCTCGTCGAGCGAGTAGATGATGAGACTGTGGCCCGCCGGGTACGCGACCGTCTGGTCGTCGACGTACACGACATTGTTAGCGACGTCGGATTTGAGCCCAAAGATGTGGCTGGAGAGAGAGAGGAGAGGCAAGAGACACGGTCAGCATTGGAAGCGGGCGTGAGGAGAGCGGCGCAACGGACCGGTGCAGGAGATTGACTGTTGCCATGGCCCGGCTTTGGGGCCTGTCGTTGTCCTGTGTGTGCCCCTCAGTGGAGCCCCTTCCTTCGTTTGTCGCAACAGTGCGAGTACGACGGACATGGAGGAGAAGAGACCTTCCCCACGGACGAACCACGAAGCGGCACCAAGCAGTTTCCACCCTACTCCACTGGCAATGCACTAAATCAGTATTGTAGTTTGTGGCTAACCCACTGTTTGGGTACGATGCATTGTAATAAGATCTCCACAAAGTGTACCCATGTGCACTTCAACAAGAGAAGACCAGGCCATTCCATGGCAGAGGATAAACGATAGGAGCTCGCATACTGCTGTGGATCTAGAGCTCTAGCCACAAGATTACTGCGTGTGCGCGAAGTCTATCGAGTCCGCATTCAATGCTCCCGATCCAATCCTTATTCACAGGCCACCCGACGACTACGTATCACGTCTTCCTGCTCCATACGCGTGATCAGACGTGGGGCTGGCGTGCGCATTGGCGAGTTCAAGTTCTTTGAGTCGCGGACCCATGCGCTTTGGTGTGCGTGGCGATGGCCCTCCTGACGGTATAGTCGGAGAGGCCTTTCTCGGCACGGGTTTTAAGAGAGGTCTTCCTTTTTTCTCTCTTTTCCCTCGGATGTTTCCGAAAAAAATTCGAACGTACACAGTACCGTGATATGCTCTAATAAAAGGACGTTTATTGTCGAATGCGCCTCTTCTCTCCTTCTCCGGGAGAGCCAAACAGAAGCCCGCCCCGCGTCGCCGCCAATGCCGTCGCGCAAGAGCTACGAGCGTGAGAACCGCGCGAGTCGGTCGTCCATCGACATGTCGCGCGTGTTCGCTACCGGCGCCTTCAAGATAGTGTACGAGGCGTCTACACGCGTGGACAGCGCAAGGGCGAACGCTGCGTCTCGAAGTTCTTCAAGTCGGGCTCGGTCTTCTCCGAGGACTACTTCGCGTCCGAGATGAAGATCGTTGCTAAGGCCATGGACATTGTGGACCGTTTCAACGAGAAGAACTTCATCGACCGCGCGATTTGGGTCAACCGGCCTCAGATCTGGACGTTCCTGCCCGGCTCGAGCCACGCCGGTGAGAAGAGCCTCGTGGAGCCCATGATCGACAACTTTGAGAAGTTCAATTCCAACTCGGGATGGTCCCCCGCGCAGAGAACGGCTTGGAGTGACTGCATGCAGGCGCTGAGCCACTATTCGTTCCATACGAACGACCGCCGCGCGATGCTCTGCGACTTGCAAGGCGCGGTGTACAAGGACGGCTTCATTATCACGGACCCCGCGATCATGTCGACCACTCACGAGTATGGACCGACCGATTTGGGGCCCAAGGGCATCTCGACCTTCTTTGCGCACCACCGATGCAACTCGTATTGTCGCCAACACTGGATCGTCCCGAACGATGTGCGCGCGTACTTCCCGATGAAGAAGGGGTCGTCCATGGTGCAGCATTTGCCGACGCGCCACACCCGCGCGCCGCTCACCCACTTCAACCAGATCGAAGAAGGAGACGAGTACGACGAGGACTATTAGGAGGAAGAGGACGTCGTCACGTGCGTGTTTTCGCCTTTCGAGTTTTACATTAAGGAAGCAGAGGGCGCCTCTGCTTTCTCAGAGGTGCAGTGGAGTTTATCCCCAACGAGTACAGACTCGACGTCTAGCTTGTCCATTAGCACCCAGAGAATGCTGGGGCCGTGAAGGCGGGGATGTGTGGTCATCTCAGTGCCCTCAGACTCATCAGTGGGATCGGGTTCCATATTTTGAATTGCGCATGAATCGCATAGAACCGTATGAATCGGAGATCATTCGTGTATCAATTCTTTTGATGGAGCATGAAATGAACAGGATAATTGATACCCTGTCAATAGTAATGCATGCAGTGTGGGCCCATCGTTGATATTATCCCACGGAAAACTTCCCTTTCCGATTACTTCTTACATATAATATTTAGAACAACAAGGAAAACCGCCGAGTTGGAACTCTCTGGAACGAAAGAAAACCGACGTGTCGCACACACGCACCTCCCCCAAAAGACCCCACTCCTTCCTCATTTGGCGATTTGCCGGCTGGAGCTCACAACGAGCACCAGGCAGCCAAGGTAAGGTACAGTAGACAAGGGGAGAGTGGACGTGGCGTCACGCCACCAGTCCTGCCGAGAATGAACTCAGGGAGGGGAGGCGCCGAGCTCGGCGGCGCCCCGATCCCCCTGGGAGCCATCAGCATCTGAATGTGATGATGGCAAGTGGACGCTCTTCTTCTATGCTACTGTGCCATTTTTTTTCTTTTTTTTTTTCTTTTTTTTTTTGGTTGGAATCGTGTATTGAACTCAATATACAGTATTTCTAAACTACTTTAGAGTATGAGTTCAAGATCAGAGTGTATCTGTGGGCCTCTCTCTCTCTCTCTCTTTGCCCCTCTGGTTGGTAGGTTGGTTGTCTGTGGCGATGCTGCCCGCAACTTCCATGAAGAGTGGAGTGACTCCCGAAGGTTTCTCAAAAAGCCTTGTCTGTGGACAAAGGTTGGCGACCAAATGCCGATTTTCGTCCAAAGCGGATTAGATGAGAACATTATGAAAGATAAAAAGGTGTCCAATTCGTCTGCGGGAAGCTCACCGCTTTGGCATCAGTGCTTGTCCTACAGTTGCACCCTGTTGTTTGTTCTATGCAAAACGAGAGATATGATTTATTTCTCCCTTGGGCGTTCTTGCTACGTATTGTAGTGCGTTCAATCCAAATGCTGGTTCTAATTCCTCACTGCCGTCCGTGCCATAACCGCATCCGGAAAGAGAGTGCCACGCACTGGAAAGACATGGCTTCTTGTGTGGATCTACGCGACTGCATTCCATTTTTTTCGTCCTCGTTCTCTTTCTCGTTGCTGGTTACCGTACTTTCACACGGTGATATGATTGGCTGAAATCGCTCCTCTGTACCGCTTGTCTTGAGCTCACGCTCTTGATCGTCGAGAGAGGGATATTTTAATCTCGCGCTCGCGTGGCGCTATTTTCCCAAGTAAGACTGGTGCGGCCATGCCGGGCTTCTCTCCAATCACATCAGGAGACTCGGCCCTCAACTGAAGACTGCGGACGTCGTCATGGTGTCCCCGGCAAAGCCGCGCACTTCGAGCTTCTCCAGTCTCCATGACATCGCGGTCGACGACAAAGAACCGCCTCCCAAGTCCCGCTACGGCGACGCGAGTCGCAACCGCGCACGTGTCGATAGCAAGTATGCTCCAAGCGGCGAGGACGAGAAGCGGCGCCTGCGACGGATCACGCAAAGCGTCAGGCAGGCGCTCGAGCCGTTCTGCCGTGCGGGCCGCAGCACCACAGCGATCCTCGCGCGCAATTGCAACGTGCCGGCGGCCGAGACGATCCGTGCGTTTCTCAATTCGACCGTGAGCAACCGCAGCCGACGAGACCTGCAGTCCGCCACGGTGGACTTGCACGCGTTCCGCAAGTGTCTGTATGCACTGGGCTTTCCGTCGGACGATACGGCGTTTCTACTGGACTCGATAGACCACGACCGCACGGGCGAGATGGACACGCGGGCGTTTGCCGCCATGTTTCTCCCCGCCAAGACCAGTCTTCAAGGTAGTAGTGGCAGCGTCGCACCACGTACGGGCGTGCGGCGTCGACTCGCGGGCAATGGCACGAGCGATGAGACCACCGAGAGTGGGAAGCGACAGCCAGATCCCGCTGCCGTCGAGGCGTTCCATCGCAAGGTGCTCGAGCGAGTGCTCGTCAAGTACGCCAGCGTCAAAGACGCCTTCCGCCAGTACGACACGGGCCGCGCGGGTGTGCTGACGGTGCCGCAGTTCCGTATCTTCTTACGTGACGTGGGGTTCGTCGGCAGTGACGTTGACGCGCTCGTCCGCCACTTGGACCGCGGCCAGCAGCACGCCATCAGCTTTCGGGCGTTTGCCAGCGTCGCCACCGGACGAGGCGAGTCGACCTACCTCTCCAAGCAGCAGCAGTCGCCGTCCAAGCGCACGACAGTGGTCCAGCCACTGGATGCGGCGAGGCGACGTGGGCCCGTGGAGGGAGAGGATGAGACCGATCCGATAGAGCGGATCCGACTCAAGATGCGACAGCGCGTGATCGGCCGCAGCAAGAGCATCCGCGAAGTGTTCATGGAGTTTGACACCGACGGCAACGGCCACTTGGACCACGACGAGTTTGCGCGCTTCATGGGCGCGTACCAGTTCACGCGGGACGAGACGAGGCAGGCGATTGCGTTTCTGGATCGCGACGCGTCCGGGACGATCGACTATGACGAGTTTGCCAACGGCTTGCTCTTCTATCGCCCAGACCAGAAGACGACGGCGCAGCATCCGCAGAAGCCCCACAGTGAAGCTGAGCGACAGCGGCGCCATGGCGAGTACTTGGTCTCGGTTGTACGCGAGAAGCTCGAGGCGACGGCGGGCGAGTTAACGGGTCTGCACGACGACTTTACGCGGTTCGATGCCGACGGCAGCGGCGCACTCGACTACGACGAGTTCTCGGCGTTCCTGATGGGCTTGGGCATCAAGCTGTCGCCACGCGATCTCGAGGCACTCATGCTCATTGCCGACCACGACCGGTCCCACGAGATCGAGTTTCGCGAGTTTACCAGAATCTTTCGGCCGCACGATCCAGTTAACAAGCCGCCCAGGCGAGCAGCTTCCTCACCGCAGCGTACGGCCACCCACAACACAACAAAGCGTTTGCTTGCGCAGATGGTGCGCGACCACGGGTCACTGGCCGCGGCGTTTAACAACCACGACCGCGACGGCAGCGGGGAACTGGACCACGACGAGTTCCGCGACTTGTTGGTCCAGAACGGCGTCCGTGACGAGCGTGCGATTAGCGAAATCATCCACGCGCTGGACCGCGACCAGAGTGGCGCGATCAGCCTGCGCGAGTTTCTGGACCATTTTCAGCAGCCCACAAAGCCAGCTAACGACACGGCCGCGCTGCGTGAGCTCAAGCAGGTCTGGGTCGACGAAGTGCTGGACCGGTACGGATCCCTTCCGGACGCCTTCCGAGCCTTCGACACGGAAAAACGAGGTGAGCTCGACTATGGCCAGTTCCGCGAGCTCCTCAATCAGTGCGGCGTCTCGGACGACCGCAACGTGCGCGCGTTGCTACGGCAAGTGGACGCCGACGGCTCGGGCGCCGTGAGCCTCGAGGAATTCCTCACCGTGTTTCGTGCTGCCACGAAATCGCGACCAAAGCAAACGCCCACGAGAGGCAGCAGTAGTAAAACAACCACGGTGCCACGCACTCAGCGTCGTCCAGACAAGGGGTCCTTGGCGGCCGACCAGGCGGCGACCCGCGCCGCAAGGCTTCGGCTGCTGGAGGAACAATGGATCGAGCAGGCGCTCGCGGCCCACGGGTCCGTCCGTGCGGCGTTCGACGCGTTCGACACGGACGCAAGCAGCACACTGGACCACGACGAGTTCCGGCAGCTGCTCACGGCGTTTGGCATCACGCGCGCGGACGACATGGCGACCATGATCCAGCGGCTGGACGTCGACGCGTCCGGTACGATCGACTATGACGAGTTCGCCACGCTTTTCCACGCCGGGCGCGTGCACAGCGTGCACCGCAAGCCATCGTCGCTCGCGCCGATCCAGGGCGACGACGACAAGGCGAGAAAGGCGCGACTGCGTGCACTCGAGCTCAAGTGGATCCAGCGCGCGCTGAGCTGCCATTCGACGATCGAAGCGGCGTTCCGCGAGTACGACCGCGACGGCAGCGGCGCGCTGGACCACGACGAGTTTGCGCATTGCATGAAGCGGTACGGCATTGCGCAGGACGAGGACATTGCGCGGCTCATCAAGCGACTCGACTTGGACGGCTCCGGTACGATCGACATTCACGAGTTCACGAGCGTGTTCAATCCCCTGCGGTGTCGAGACGTGCGTATTAGTAGTCAGTACACGGGAGACGATGGCGCGGACGACGACGAGCGGCAGTCGGTGCTCGAGATTGAACGGGAACTGGCCGCGCGCATTCTCTCGCACACGCGCGACCTGCGCGCGGCGTTCCACAAGTTTGATCTCAACAGCAACGGGCGCCTCGAGTACAGCGAGTTCCGCAGCGTACTCAAGAGCTACAAGCTGCCCGAGCCCGAGATCCGCAGGGTCATTCGACATTTGGACAGGGACGTCTCGGGCTTTATTGACTATCGCGAGTTCATTCAGGGCCTGACCGCCGCGGCCGATGGAGGGGGCAGTACTAGTTCTCCAGGCAAGAAGGGGACTTCTACGGCTGCCAAGCGGTCGTCACCGTCCAAGAAGGCTAGTGCATATAGGAGGCCAGCCACCGCAGCCAAGGACGCTTCCTGTGAGACGCTCAAGAAGATGTTACGCGAGCGAATACTCGAGGCTCACGGCACGGTCCAGTCGGCGTTCCGTCAGTACGACACGGCGCGTACCGGCACGCTCACGCTGCGCCAGTTTGAATCCATGGGGGTGGACCTGGGCTTGGCTCGTGACGACACACGTGTGCTATTTGACTATTTCGATTCAGACCAGTCAGGCACGGTTGAGTACGACGAGTTTCGGTCGCGATTAATGACCAACGAGAATGGGTGAATCTCGAGAGAGACCTCACTACAACTGTTGAGGAACTGACTAGACGCCCTACTTGGCGTTATGGTACGCGTCCATCAAGGCCCCACGCAGGAAGAGAGCCCCACCAGCGTCCACACTTCCATCGTCTGTCGGCGTGATGTACATGCCATTGGGACGGAACGCCTCGAAAGCCGCGCGGCTCGCAAACCTGTAGTGCATGTGGTTGCTGAACGCGCTGACCACGACGGTCGAGTCGGAGCCGTTCCTTGGGAACGCCATGCCCATACACGTCACGCAGCACTTGAGTCCACCGCAGTACGAGAGTGACTTCGGCCAGTCGTCGTCACCTTGGATCGGAGGCGGACGCAAAATGCCCTGCGCGAACATAGGCTGGCTCGGGTTCACGCGCGTGAGAATCATGCGGATCGACTCGGCGGTCAGCACTTTGGACTTTGTGCCACGATGGGCAAAGAGATCCAGGTACCAGCGCTGCATATCTGGGACCGTCGAGCGCAGGCCGCCGGAACCAGCCATGGCACCGCTGTTCATGTACGGACTGCACGTGCCCGTGGCGAGCCACTCACCGCCGGCGGTGTAGAAGTGGCCATACTGCTGCACGTACCCTCGGCGGATCCCAAGGCCTCCAGAGTACGGATCCAAGTACGTGTCGGTGAGACCAATCTTGTCGATGATTTCGGTTTTGAGATACGTCTCGAGACGGACGCCGCTGAGCTTTTCGACCATGTAGCCCAGGAGATCGTAGTTGGGATTGGAGTACGAGTAGTTGGTGCCCGGTTTGAACACGAGCGGGTCGTTGATAAAGACACCGACGTGCGGCCCCAGCGCGCCTCTATAGTAGACGATATTCTCGGCATGATTGTGGCAGTAGGCCGACGCCGGGTCGACATTGTCGCAGTTGAACGAGTCGGCGAAACCTGAGCCCATGTGGAGCAGCTGCACAAACGTAATGTTCTCACAGGGCGACTGCGGCGCCGCGCCACGCACGCGCGGACACCACGTCGTCTGGTTGGCAAAACCAAAGTTGATAAAGTCGGTCTGGTTCAAGTACGCATTCACGGGCTGCGAGAGGTTCACGCGGCCGCGCTCTTGCAGTTGGTACAACGCCACCGAGACGAAGAGCTTCGTGTTGCTGGCGACCGGGAAGATACTGTTCTGGGCCATGGACACGGCAAACTCTTCGTCGGCCAGGCCACTGGCGACTTGGTAGACCACGCTGTCGTTGATGCTCACTTGCACGACGCCGTCAAAGTCGTGGGTCGCACGGTACGCATTCACGACAGCGGCAAATGGAGAGCCGCTCTCGAGCGTCTCGGGTGGAGACGCCCGCTGTCTCGTGGCCATGATGTTGGCCGTAGCGACAATGAGAATCACGATCACGACGCCCATCATGAGACGGCGGTGGAGCTGGCGGCGCCGGTACTCGTGCGCCAAGTACACTTCGTGCGCATTCGTGCGGGGCGACACGGGGGCTTGCAGCAGCGCGCGGCCTTCACGGGTTGGCATGGTGGAAGAAGAGGAAGACTTGGAAGACGTAGAAATACGAAATGACAGGCCGCGCGAAGCCTACAGGATGATGTAGGATCTCTCCCACACGAGCACGTGACAGGAGAGAGGCCCACCGGATGACTGACCGCGGTCATTCCGTTGACGAAGAATGATGGAGGACCGGGGAAGAATGATGAAAGAGGATGGTGGAACGGGCGGGTGGGTGCGCACCCACCACAGACCTCGCCCGTCTTTGATTGGCCATAATGGGATCGCGAATGACAAGTGTAGCCATCTCACATTGACTGTGTGACCGACATTCAGGTGTTCTGAGACCTGGAGTGATAGTATGTGGTCCTATGGACGAGACACACTCGACCTGAAGTTGGAGGCATACACTGGACGACAATCAGGTCAAAAGACTTCTGGATTTCGGGTGAGGCATCTGCAACTCCGATGTCACCTATTATGCAGTCGACGTTCTCACCCTGAGTGCGCCAGAGGTGCATTCAGCGTCAACTCGACCTTCTTCTCTATGCTGCACCGTCGCTGGCCATGCGGGCGATCTCCTTGGCTTTTGCTTCATCTAGGGAGGGGTCGATCCGCAATAACGCCTCCCAAAGTGGCATGCGAGAAGGGCGATTCGAAGTCAGGAACTACGATGCGTACAGCACGCGTCATTGGTCAGGTCGAGAACACAAATCAACGAAGTGGGAGGCTGCTCGTACCCTTTCTGTGCCCCGCAATGAAGTGTACCGCGTCGATATCCGCTCACGAAAGAGACGCTCCGTCTCGAGCTTCTTTTGGTGGATCTGCTGCTGCAGCGAGAGCAGTTGCTGCTTGTAAATCGACATGGAAACGTCGGTCGGCAATTGAAGTGGATCGTAGAGTCCGTAGCTGGTGAATGCTGACGGAGGGGGAGGCGGTGGGGCCATTGGTGGCTCAGCCTGTCGTACCTCGCTCGACATGGCTGGCGGCGATACATAACTGAGACCGTGTCTGTCGCTGGGCAGTTCTATGGTTTGTTCATTTGCGATGCTCGCGGGCAGATCACGACTTAATCTTTGCTCCGTGCCTGTCAGCATGCCGTGTGGCGTGACGTCTGTCTGGATACTCGCGTGGTTGCCAGTGAACTGCGTACTCGCATCTTTCTTGTCCACGCTTCCACGCTCCTGCTCGTACTCGCGAATGATTTGAACTCGAGGCCGTGGTCGCTCCCTTACTTCGCATGTCAGAGGCTGTGATGCTTGACTTGGCTGAGCGGTGCCCACTATTATGGGGGACGATCGAGCGGTACTTGCAGCCGTCGGATGCATACGCGTGCCTATTTTGTCAGCCACACACGGGTCTGGTTCGTTGTGCTGACTTGACATCGGCATATTAACCGCACTCTCCGATTCGAACCGCGCGTCCTGGTCGTATTCCTCCGATTCATCATTGGCGGCCTTGGCGGTTTCCACCGAGGGTATCCGTTGCGGATCGTCAGCGGGAGTGGTCGCTTGACCATGATCGGTTTCTTGCTTGTCGGTGTGATCTCCGTCGCTGTCTTCTTCCACATAGCTGTCCTTGTTTCGTTCCGTTGACGAGGAAGCTGTCGAACGCCTGTCTGCGTCTCGGGGAGCTCGTGGCGTTGGCGGATCATACCGCGGCGAGTCCGTCATCCCGGGCGCGTCGCCGTCCTCCATAAAGTCGAGCGAGTAGTGGACATGCGACTCTTCTTCATCTTCTTTCGACGGCGTTTCGGCAGCTTCGGCCTCGAGTCGCACCGTGGGGTGGAGGGAGGGGGCATGATTGGTCGATCCCTCTTCAAAGTCCTCGTCTTCGTACACCCCACTTTCCGATGCAGCAACAGACACGGCAGTCCCAGCAGGAATAGCGACAGTGGCACACGCAGACGCCGGAGCTGCTCGTTGTGCGTCAACACTGTCACTGTGACCCTCGTCACTCTGACTGGCGACACTCTCGATCTCATCGTCGTCGTCAGCTGACACAGACGTTTTTTCCACCGTGCTTGATGGACGCCACGCCATGGTGGTCGGCACAGAACCAGATGCTGCTGCCGTGCTGACGGGTCTTGGGTTCACACTGTCTGAGTTGCGTGATGACGCTTGAAGTATTCGTGCGGACTCCACGCCGGCCACGGGTGGATTGGCGACACTGCTTGTCGACTCGTCATCATCGGAGTGCGGTTCGTTGGAACGCCCACTCTTGGCATCATCATCTTCCTCCTCGGATGCACTTGACCTGCCTTGCCTGCTGGCTGATTTCCGAGAAGCTGTTGGTTTCCGTGCCGAGTCTCCAGACGAATCCAGCGAGAACTCGTCGTCGTCCAAGCTCATTTCCAGCTGCCGCGACCGCCCACTGTAGAGATCCCACCCGCCCAAACATCAGCATACAGTCAGCCTATACTTCTCGTTTCTACTAGCGGCCCAAGCTCAACCGCACCTGGATTGAGCAGGGGTTGCAGGGGTCGCCTTGGAAGAATACTTCGAGAGGAAGCTCTTGGCCTTGTCGAGCGCAGTGGACCCTCCGCCACCTCCTCCTCCTTTCGCCACTGGCCCAGCACCGCGAAGGCCCACACCTCCTCCTCCTCCCCCAGCCGTTGTCCTCCCATTTGTCCTGTGTCGCCGACCTTTCCCGTCCGAGTCGCTGCTGACGCTCACGTCGCTGGCGTCGGCGTCGCTGCTGCTCTCAGCATCGGAATCCGACGCTCCGCTGCTGTGCGCTCCTCCCCATCCGCTCCCTCCCCCTCCATACGCACCACCATTAGGCTCCTTCCCGCCCGGGATCGCAATGTCAAAGTCGTACGGATCGTCCCCCATACTGCGTCCCCTCAGTAGTCACCAAACATGGAAGTTGCCGTTTTCCTTACCCCAATAGAGGACCCTCTTTTTGTTGGTTGGTGTGTACCACATGAATAGTGTAGACACTGGCCAATCGAAAAAATGCATCCTTGAGGGGACTCGAACCCCCAATCTTCGCCTCCGGAGGGCGACGCCTTATCCATTAGGCCACAAGGACAAGATGGAGGGTGCTGGAGAACATTCCGTACTGAAGGTCACACGCCAACGCCAACGCCTCCGGCTGGGAGAGAGAACACCAACGAATACCCACTCGCCCAGCGGCAAACGCGCTGGCTTTCTGCCATGGCTGCGCCAGAAACGTTGGCGTCCCGCGCGCTCCGTGGGGAAGCTGTGGCTCCATGCGCTTGCCTCTTCTTGCCAGCGTGGTGGCGTCGCCACACGCGCGGCGCGGCTGGTGAGAGCGTCTGCCGGTGGCGTTCGGTCTGGTTTCTGACTGCTGTTGGTCTCCCAACAATTTCTTTTTATTTTTTTTGTTTCTTGTTTTTTCTTCGGTGGGAGACTGGGCGATGGGGTGTACCCCATCTCCACGTTGGTTATTTGGAACTTCCCGTTCACCCCCACCTGATAATGCAGCACCGCTCGAGTCCAGAGTTCAACTTGCCGGTCCTTTCCCGTTGTCACACATGCAGCCGATCGAGACCGGCACCCTTCATGAAGCAAAAAGAGATCGGGCTGATTGGCGTGGTCTTTGTTGGAGACGGGAGAGAAGATCGGCTGGGGCGTGGACCATGCAGAGCCAGAGAGGAAGGGAGAGTGATGACGATCGAGCTGCTGCTGTACAGTGCAGCAGAGAGCGAGAGCGAGCATGGTTCTGAGGCATGGAGACCCCCATGCCTTAGCGGAAGCCGTCGCCTTGTGACATAAAACCCAGCGCGTGGACGCATTCGTCCATACGTGGCGCCCGCAGCCAGCATCAAATATGTGTTGATATGTCACCTTCCCACGACAATCAGCGAGAAAAATCAGCGACCTGCTTTGTCACGCATGCCTCACGCGACGCAAAACTATTTTATATTATTTTTTTAACATGTCACCGTCATCTCCGGCTACCATAGTATGAGGCATGGCGAGAAACCACCACCTCTGATTTTTGGCAGGGTCTGCGGCAGCCAACGACCCAACGGTCGAGGCCAAGGTCATCCTCGGAGCATGAACTGCTCCATGGGCAGTGTGGTGTTATAGAGCCTTGCTGGCTGCCAGGGTAGTCATCAAGGTCGACTGATATCAGGCGCCGTGGGGTTTTCTCACGCACGCACTGCCACACTCAGCTCATCACAGAAAACGGAAGTGAAACTCGTGGATAATGCTGCAGAGGATAAATGGAGGCCAATAAATTGTAGTGTACGGGAGGTCGCTTTATGATGGTCTATTAAATAATGCGAACTGGCAGTGCCGGCCGTACTTCTCGACGGCAAGCGGTCGTCAGTGCTATGGGGCTATCGTTCTATTTGAGACGGCAACAAAGACTTGGCGCTCAAGCGACTTGCTTGATGCGGTTGAGCCGCACGACACCGAGACGCATCGCGGCCGCGACGAGCAGGCGCTCGCGTTGGCGCACGAGGATAAACTGGCGCCCGAGCGCGACCAACGTCGTGAGCAGCATCTTGCGGTGGCTCAGCATCTGCGAATGCTCGCGCACGAGGAACTCCATGTGCTCGTTCTCTTCGCGCTGCTCGTCCTCCCACTCTTCGATCTCGTCCTCAAAGTCCTCGCGCTCTTCCGTGGTCTTGGCCACTGCGACCGAGGTGCGCAGATTGGCGAGCATGTTCTCGAGCCACTGCTTGCGCTCCTGGCAGCTCTTCATCTCGTCGATGCTCTCGTTGAGGTCCTGCACGGCCTCGCTCAGCGCACGCTTGGTCGAGATGATGCTCTGCCGGAGCCGCTGCGAGCGCTCCGTCAGTTCGCGCGCAATACGCTCGAGATCTCCGGGGTGGACCATGCTGGATAACTGAGAAGGAGACTGGAGACGGAGAGGGCGACCTGGGCAACGCGAGGCGAATCGGAGAGTGAGAGAAACCGGAAAAGCAAGTAGGGTCTGTTGTCATAAACGTTGACCCAGGTTGCATGTTGATGAGACGGCCAGACGCCCGTGGGTGGGGAGCTCCAAAGTGTGTAACCGGTACGTATTACAATACAGCATCTGCGCACAGGACAACAAAGCAGTGCAGAAAAAGGGCTTCTCTGTATCAGTGTGAACCAAGACCATGCACAGAAACGAGGCGAAAACCCAGGGTCCTGCAGAAGCGGATATCGGTTGATTTTCCATGCTGATTAGTCCCTGGATATTCAGTTTGAAAAAAACTGTGAGAATGCATAAACTAGGTCTAGTTAGAAAATCTTATTTAGAACCCATCGAGACCCGCAAAACTGTTGCACCGACATTAGCAGGGCACTGTGCCCATGAGTGTCGGTGGGCATGCCAGCCTGTACGCGCCACCTCGAAACGGAGAAGGTTGTAGGGCCATGCTTGCATGATGGATGTACTGTATTGACGTGATGGATACTTCTAAATACCTATACTTTCTATGTATTTCAAAGTTTCTATACTATAGTATATCACTGAGGATCTGCTGGGTGCATTTTCGATGTGGATGACGCGTCGTCCTTCCGAAAGCCGGCGCTGGGATAGTTCTCAAATCGAAAACGATGTCGCTACACCGACTTGGCTTTATTCATATGTATATTTATATATATAAATGCCACCTCTACGGCCGGTCTAAGTCGCACCCACACGGAAAGCCTTGATCGCCAAGCTTTTATGTGAGCTGTCCGAGTCCAACTCGGACACTGCGACGCAGTGAATCACCTTTGATGGCAAATGGGTAAACCGGGGGTTGCGCAGGGTTGGCGACCTCTCACACGCCACCCAGAATCCAACAATTTATCATCTACAGTACTGTCACAAACAAATCAGGACCAAGCACATGTCAGAAGAAAACGACGTACCCAGCAAATCCGAGTGATTCTCGCTCTGCTTCGGGGTTCTCGCTCTGCTTCGGGGTTCTCGCTCTGCTTCGGGGTTTATCAGGTGTGCCACCACCGGACACGATCGTTTCGAGTGTGTACATGACTCGGGGTGAAAGTAGGCTTTATAGAATACTATGGCCAGTAGGTTGCAAATGATTTGAAGTGTTCACGTGTAAACTGCGACGTCCATTCCATTACTGGTGACTAGAGTAGAGTCTCTGCCTCTTTCCGGATGATACAGATCAGTGCATGATGCGAAATGATGACGGTCGCTGGATACTTCGCAGTCCAGTGCATGTCCTGAACAGAATCTGTTGAAGCTCAAAACCCATTTTTTGGGATAATCGAGCGGCAAAGATGTAAATCAACCAGAAGAGCCAGAGTATGTGGATGATTGGACGGTGCCGAGAGACAGACACTCGAGTGTATGTTCACTTCCACGACTTCGTGCGTCAGACGACGATGAGTGAACGTGAACCAGACCATTGGTCACGAAAGGTCCCCTGCTGCGCCGGCACTCACTGCACGGCGTGCAACTTGCAGTGCAAGGCTGGGATCATTGCACATGTCTTCAACTCTTCTCTCTGTTGTGTCCATTTCCTTCGATATAAAAATATTAACACAGCCAAAATCTCGTTCTGCCTCTGTTTCCCTTTCGAAGCGTCCTCACTGCCAGTGAGTCAGTCACTGGCGCCACTTTGGAGCAGAACCAGAAGTGGTCGTGAAATATATAGACACAGAACCCAACTTGGAACTGTAGCCAACCGCACTCCAGTCAGTTAATCAGTCAAAACGTAAAAAAATCGAAATATTTGCATGTGTTTTTTTTCAGTACGCTGCAGGCGATACTGTACCGTACTTCATGAGAGAGACGCGTGCTGAACTCTCGCAGCCATCATTGCCAGCGTCTTTAATTAAAATGAATGGTGCTCCCGACCTACCAGATAAAGTCAGGGGTCGCGGAGAGCGAGCCATGTATCAGAGATGCTGCATCCTGCAGAGACGCAGCGTTTCAGGTACTGTGCTATACCGTACTTTATCCGTCGTACACAGCAACACATAAACAGGAAAATCACTTCAAAATCATTTGTGCACCTATCCAATGGTTGGAAACAGGATCAGTACGGTACTGTACTTTTCGGTCGTGCTTGTCCTCCCATGCGGCAATCACCACGTGCCACATTGCAACGGCGTTACTGAGACCCAGTCGTCATGTGTTAGTGCCTGGTTAGTATGGTTAGGAGAGTAAGGGATCAGCCACCTGCGGACACGAGCCGGCATTGGGTAAGTGTGAACGAAGCGTATGGTCGTCACCGAGCTCAATCTGTGACGACCTGTTGAATCTTTGCACTGGGGTCGCTCTGATAATAAGGCCGTGGACTCTATGAAAATAGACCGCAACCTTAGATGGCATCGCTGCTGCTCGAGCGGCTGAGATCGTTCTTGTCGGCCAGCATTTGGAAGGGGGGGGGGGGGGGGGGG
>JAADXL010000056.1:0-72993 GCA_023337755.1 Pythium aristosporum | reverse complement strand
GAGTCGCTCGTCATGCTCAAGCTCGACTCGACGCGAAACTACTTGCTCGGGGTCGACATTTTCTTTTCCATCCTCGCCATCTCCATCTCGGTCGGCACGTTTATTGCCGGAGTGTTTGGCATGAACCTCAACTCGAACCTCGAGGAAGCCGATGGCTGGTTCTGGGGCGTCACCATCGTCTCGCTCGCTCTCATGGTCGTGCTGCCCATCGTCGGGTGGCTTTTTTTCCGGCGCAAGGGAGTTTTCATGTGATTGACTCCATACAGTCCTACAGAACAAAAAGTAGTATGGGTCTTCTATGGATGGAGTGAATCGAAACACTGGTGCTTTTGTAAAATTTAGGAATTGCATTCTGGACATGAAAAAAAAGTGAGGCCTAGTCCTTTTTGAACTGGACGGCACCGAGCGTAAACTGCTCTTCACCGCCGCGCGCGAGCAGCTCGCCGAGCTCCGTGCCGATCAAGTGCTGGTTCGAGATCTTGATCTCGCGCTGCTTGCGCACGCGCGACTTCTTCGTGCCTTCCTTCATGCGGCGCTTGACCTGGCGGCGGTTGGCGTCGACCTTGGCCTGAGTCGTCAGCCCGGCCTGCACAAGCTTGCGCTCAAACTCGACGCGGTCCGTGGGCCAGAGGCGTAGTGTGTCTTTCCACAGTTGGCGGATATCGTTCGTGCAGCCGTGCTTGGTCATTTGGAACTTCGGGCCGCGCTTCGGCAGCACGTCCCATCGATCGCTGGCAATCTCACGACGCGCGGCATCGGGAAAGGGCGCGTCTAGCGGGACGTGCTCGTGGTCAAACTTGAGCGCGTATCGAATCTTCTTGGACACGTTCGGGTCCCGCGTCGACGCGACACTCTTTGAGGCCATGCCGGCAAACGGCGCCGGGCGAGACGAGCTCGTCGACTTGACCGCGGCCGAGACGCGCAGCCAGTGGTCGCCCACGCGGATGGCGTCGCCACGCCGCACTTCCTGTGTAATGTCGTGGTTCGCGTGGGCGTAGTAACAGCCCGGCTCGACCGTCGCGACGCCCGAGAGATCGACGAGGAACGGCTGCCCGCGCGGGTAGTACACTTCCGAGCCGTTCTCGGCGTTCTTGAGACAGATGATGTCGCCCGTGCGCGTGAGTTCGTTCAGATCGTTTTCCACGCCGTTGTACGCGTCGTTGGCGTCCTCCATGGGCATCCCCTCGGGCATCTGAACAATGATATATTAGGTCTTCTCGTCTAGGAACCAGAGGATACAGAGTATGGGTGAGTGGACATACCCGCTCGAGAATGCGGACGAGCTGCGCGCGGTTCTTCATGTCGTATTTGGCCTGTAGACACCACGACAAGCCGAGGGTTCAGCCAGTGCATACTATATTAACGTCATGAGGCAGTTCGTCTCACCTGGTATGCGTACATGGCGTCATTGACGCGCACTTTCGGGTTGTTCTTGAGGCGCTGGTCCACTTGATCGTCCATCGTGAGGTCCTGGAAACTCATGTTAGTGCGCAAGTCATTCATAACGGCAGGGGGAGACAAAGGCCACGTACGATGCCCGTGTGCTGGAAGATATCGCGTGTGGACACTGGCTGATGCATCGGCACTTTGCGCAAGTATTCGAGGATCTTGTACACCTTGGCGCCGTCATTCTTTGGCACGGACGACGCGTCCACTACACATATTCCCCCGAGTCAGAAACCCCTTCTTTACGTGGGGACTAGACGGTCAAAAACGGCCGTTCTTCCACGCACCTTGCGGGATAACCTCGCTCGTTGGAGCCTTCGTGGGTATGACGGTCGGGGCCGCCTCCGACGCCGCCTGCGAGCCGTACGCCAAGTTCCGCCACGACATCTTCCTCTCCTGCGTTGGTGTCGGCAAACGGTCTTTCCGCACTGACCAGTTCAGATAAGCCACAATGGCGACCATCACTCTTGATCTCCACAAACTAATTCAGTGAAGGCGAGCCTAGCCTAATATATGCCCATGGAGGAAACGTTCCCTGGATAAGATGCCACCAAAGGAGAAGACGAGCAAGCGCGATCAGCTGACGGAGCTCGTGCTCGAGTTCCTGGAAGCGACTGTGCACCAATTCCTGTGAGAATTCTAGGAGGTGTCGCTACACATCGCAACAGCGGGTTTGCTGACGGTCTCTTTGTGCTGGTGTCTCTGTAGCTACGTCTGGAAACTCTATCCTCCTGGTCAGTGAATGCTCGACTCCACCCAGGGCGTTGCACGGCTAGGAAGCACTGACGTTGTTATGTGCGGTTGGCAGAATCGTTTACGAAGCGTGTGATCTATGACGTGCCCGTGTATATGAGTCGTCATCCGCAACTGTGCGAGTATATCCATGCAATGCTCGTGGGGTGTCGTCATTGGATTCGCGCCGGCGAACTTGAGAAGCTCCAGGTTGTGCTGCTCGCAGAGAATGGAGTAATCATGAGGCGACTGTCGATTGAGAATAGTTGGACCGCAACAATCACCCAAGTGTCGTCGGACTCTGTCACGAATGGCTCGGATACATCTTGGGAGAAAGGTGATGAACCGTTGCCGCTGTCGGCGATAAGTGAAGAATTTCGCGCTGCTCTCGTTGCCTTGACCGCTACACCGATCACGTACGGATACGATCACCAGCCAAGCGCATGCTCATTTCGGCTGCTCGCACATACGTCAGAAGATTCGTCGCGATCTGGAACAGCTCTGAACGAAGACACCCCAGCAAATTCCTGGGTGAATGCGGACCCATACTGGTATACTGATCAGTTCGATGAAGAACTCAAGACGGAAGAGAAGACGAACGAGCTCCTACCGATCACGTCGATTCAAGGAGAGCAACTTCCATTGCGGATGCAGATGTATCTGGAAGATCATTGACCGAGCAAGGTTTTCCCAGCACCGTCAAACTGTTTCCGATATCGTCAGAGTGACGACAAATCAGAACGCTGACTGAACGTGTCGCCTTGGAAAAAGGCCGGACTGAGTACGCTTCCAACGGCCCGCGCGAGAATCTTCGGCAGCATGGGATGATAAGAAGCACCCGCTTCGTCGAGATGAATACTCAGCTCACACATCTCATCCAAGGTCTTGGCATTCTCGAAGTAGTCCCGAACTGGATTTTTTCACAAGGAAAAACTGTCATCAAGGGGTTTAGATATCCATGGAATCAGCAATTGCTGCTGCGCATACCATAGGATGCAAAGCGTTTCTCCTGCGAGGCACCGCTCACTTGAGCCGCGGTCTTCACAATGATTTCGGCCACTGTTGAATCTTCAAACTCCTCTCGAAGAGACTAACAGCGAGATATCCCACCAATGTCACTTTTCTCCTGGTGTCAACAAACCATAGAGGAGTGCTCACATCCATGCCGATGTTCATGATGCAGCCGGCCGCAATCCTTCGGACCTGCGTTCACGCCCATTGGCGCTGACTGGCGGTGCTTGCATTTCATTCTTATAACGTAATCTCACCTTTTGAGACTTGTCAGCAAGAAGACGGACCGCACTCGTTGCCGACGGTATATGAACGGTGAAAGACTGGAGGGAGCGTGCGGCCAGTTCTCTGATGTTTGCTGCCGGTTCCACAGTGCAGACATGAAGCAAGATGTCCACCTTCTGCGCTGGAGTCAACCTCTCGGAGAGCTCAAATACTATGTAAGTTATATAACAGCTTAATAATGTTAGATATTCGATTAGCACTGAGACGACCAAACGCCACGTACGCTGTAGTAGCGCCTTCTTTGCGCGTGTTGTCGTGACGCACTGCACGAATACCTCGGTGAGTGTTTCCACACAAGTAGTGTGGAGACTCGAAGCAGACAGGAAGCATCTCGTCACACGCAATAACGCTGGGCGAAAAGGAGAGCATTCGTCAATAAAAGCGTAACATAGCGCTCACATCTCTGGACGGGTGTTTACCTTCAGTGGAGGCATCATCTTCGCCTAGCACAGTCACAAACGCCCGAAATTCATCGACGACGTGGCGCACCACACTCTCCTTCCGCTCCTCCGTCGACCCCGAGTCGACGAGTCGCTGCAGCAGAGTCGCTAGTGGTCCCTCTCGATTGCCCCCATCCTCCGAGGCCTCATTGAACGCGTGAAACGCAACCAACGGCAGAGCAGTCTTCTGGAAGAACTTGCGATCTTCCTGCCAGAGCTGGGCAAACCACGCTGCCGCTTGGTCCACCGCTTCCCGTCTGTGAGCGTCGCCACCTTGGAACGCATCGCAGAACCGATTCATCTCCAGCGCCAGCAGCGACTCCTGCACGCGCGCGATAGCGGTCGACGTCTCCATGAGGTTTCCCTTTCGACTTTGCCGCCCCCAGAATCTGGTGTAAGGTTGAAGTTTCAACCCAATTTAGAAACGTTAGAAATGCGCATCGCATTGGTGACGACGAAGATGAGTCCTGCTTCTGGGACGCGGGCACGGAGAACGATGGAGTTCCCTCCGAGCAGCCAGCGCATTCTACCAACAGCACCATGTCGCTGCTTCGCCGCGCGCGCCCGACATCGTTCACCAGCGAGTTTTCGGAACTGCTGACGCCGGCGACGACACCGGCGGCGAGTCCGCAATTGCCGCCCAGCTCTGGCATCAGTGTGTGCGACTTGGCTACGCACCCACGCAACAGCTCCTTTCTGGTGTCTGGCCCACACTACACACAGAGGTCTTTGAACGTTAAGACTGACGGGTTCATTTCCTTGCACTTGCAGGTTATGCGGTTTGATGAGCACGGCAAGTACTCGTACGAGGAGCTCACGAGATCCGACATCCTGCAGATTATCCGCACCGCTGAGGCTTCGCCGAATGGTGCGTGCACCGCATAGCCGTCTTGAACGCGAAGGTTTAATTGTCATACGGTCCATGCAGGGAACGCGAACGGGGTGGCCCCACCCATGAGAAAGGAACGATCGGCCACGGTCGTGGATCCTTTAGGATCGTACTGCGACCTCCAGCCAGTGCACATGCGGGACTTGCGGCAGCTCGACGAGTCCTTCAACGCGTCCAATGAGACCTCGATCGTCGTGCGCAAGCAGGCCATCCTCATTAATGCCGATCCGATCCGATCCATTATCACGCGCAATTCGACGCTCGTGTTTGTGCCCGATGGCGCCGACAGTCTGTTGCTCATGCTCATCAAAGACTTTGACGAATGCGTTTACAAGCAGAGCGATGCACCGACGGCATACGAGTTCAAGTGCGTGCTGGACACTGTCTTTCTAAACGATGTTTGTTTGAAGAACTGATGGTGACTTTCTGTATTGTCCAGAGCTCTGGAGGCACTTCTCGATACATTGTCCCGGTGCGTTCTAATGACTGCTGCTGGTTTCACATTTCGCTCGAAACTAAGTGCTTCAACTCAAGCCAGGACGCTTGATGATGAGTACGACATGCACGCAGCGGAGATCCAGAGCGTGCTGGACTCGCTCATTCAAGTCAGTATCATGTCGGGCGAGTTGGAGACGATGCGGCTCATGAAGAACAGCATGAGTGCGTTTGAGGCGCAGGTCGACAGCATTCGACGAGCGCTCATGGAGCTGTTGGACAACGAAGAAGATCTCCGGCTCTTGTACCTGACAAAGGTGCGTTGGAAATCCCTTATGCGACAACAGTGGGAATGCTTACAGTTGTTCTTGTAATGGTAAAGCTGTATCAAGATCCTTCCCTGATTTACGATCTCGGAAGTTTTGATCCCGAAGAGGTCGAGATCCTACTGGAGTCGTATTTGAAGGTGAGCCGCGAATAATCAAGTGTTCATGCTATGTGACTGCTGATGCGCACCTCCATTTTCGATCACGTCAGGCCATTTACACAACGCGAACCAAGTCGGAGCTGCTCCAGCACCGGATCCAGACCACAGAGAGTTTGATCACCATGAAGCTGGACTATGCGCGAAACTATCTCCTCGCGCTCCAACTCATTTTCAGCCTCGTGGGCATTGGGCTCGGTGTCGGGACGCTGATCACTGGTATCTTTGGCATGAACCTCAAGATCGACGCGCCGACCAACAGCGTGGCGACCTTCTGGTGGGTCATCGGCATCATCCTCGCGGGCAGCGTGATCGTGATCTGGGGCGGGATCTCTTACTTTCGTCGCAAAGGTCTGATGATCGGGACCTAAGACAGGGTTTATCGGTCTTCGTTCGAGTAGAATGCCGAAATATATTCGACGACTTTAGCTGTGTTTGTGGTATAATGTAATTAAACTGGAGGTGGTGGACGAATAGTGTATGTAGTCGAGAGAACGCACGAAAGCTCAACCGAGTCGAATCCGCTCAGATTCTACCACCGAGGGACTTTCGGTACTGCGTAGGCCTCTTCAGACGACTTCCGGCCGGCGCGGGGATGGAAGATTGGAAGCGGTTATCTGTCGATGGTGGACCAGTGCCGAAGAAACTCACACGACGGGCCGATCCAAGAGAGGTGGATGGCGTCACGCCAAAGTTCGAGGACTCGGCGCGGTTCTCTTGGTCCGATCGCATTGTGGCTCTTGGAATCTGGAGTGAGCTGCGAGAGGGCTTGCCAAAGTAGGGTTGTGAAGCGCGCATTCGCTTCGGCAAACCAAACGTTGTGGGAGCCGCCATTGCGGGTGGTGCCGGCTGCGCATAGTCTTCAATATTCGCTCTGGCGCAGTTCTCGATACTTGTAGGACTTGCGGCATCTTCACGCGGCTCGGCAATGGTTTTCAAGAAGCTGTCCGCCTTGGACATGCGACCGTGAAGCACTTGGTTCTCCGCTTTGAGCATTGTGACTTCCTCGGTGAGTGCGGCTTTCTCTTTGTGCAGCGTTCGAATCGTTTTCTATAGGCAACACCGATCAGCTTCTCACATAGCAGCATTCGGTTTTCATGCACCAACGTACCCGCATCGCTTCGATATCAGCGTCGCTTACTTCCGGCTGTCGCGCGGTGGCCGGAGCTGTTGCATCACCCCATGAAAAGTTCTTGAACTTCTTTAACGTGTCTGGGGATATGTCGTGACGCAAGTGGCCACTCTTGCGTTTCGATATGGCCTGGTCACTCTCCAACTCTGCCTGCGCTTTCGCCAGCGCTTTACGGAGCTGGAGATTCTCTTTTTCGAGCTTCTCGAGTCGCTGCTGATACGTCATTTCCGCCGTCATAACGTGCATCTTGGGCCGAATCTTGATGTTCTTGGCACGATTGGCATACTTTAGCGTGTTGTGCGTCTCGTCGAAGCACGTATGGGAAGGGTTGAGATTGGCAATCATCACGAGTCGGCATTCTCCTTCAAGCGAATTCTAGTCGCCAAACGAAACCCAAATTAGTCTTCAAGTACGCGACAACCAGCATAATCAGCGCTACCCACCTTGAGAAGATGCGTGAGCTTGCTATCTCGGTACTGAACCTTTGCACGGGTCTGCCTGGGATCACTAACTCGCCGATTCACTTCAGCGGCGTCAAACGACGCACTGCGCGCTCGCTGGTTGTGAGTCGACAGACTGTTAATGCAGTTCGCCAGAGCCAACAGGGACTGCGCAACACAAAGCCATGAGAGGAGAGAATCGTCAGCCAAATCCACGTAGCCAATGCCATCTTGTTTAGATTTGGCAACAAACCTTGTTGATGTTTGCACCTTCTGTGAGTCGCATGCCTCGATTCTGGGTTGATGACGCTCGCTCCGAGCCAGCCAGGTCGATCAGGGACAGCTTCCCCTCCACAGTGGACTTGCGTGGGTTCATCTCAGACAGCATGGTGGTCGTCGTATGACGCACCAAGACTTGAATGACGGCGTGCGAGCGCGAGGAAACTTGGTTTGCTGCCGTCGGCTCCGTCTTGCGATTACGATTGCCACTATCAAATACCACAGAATGAAGGTTCAGGGTGAATCATATGAGACTACAGGAGTGCAAAGTCCATGAAGTCGTACCGGCGTAAGAGCTGAAGCACTTGACCGACGCTCTGAGCCTCTTCGTGGTGCAGTCCAGCGACATGCACAATCCCACGCGCTACAGGTTTTGACAAACAGGGTGAGCGGGGACGATGACGGATACTTGCCACAGATATATTCCGTACCTGGATCTTCACGCAGCGCCAGTGGCTTTGCCGACGGCTGCAACAGATCGCGAATCTGCTCGTTATAGACTTCCAGGTACGAGATGAGCACCTTCCACTCGAACGTCGAGCCCTGCACGAGGTTGAGCATGGCCTCTTCTTCTTTGCGGTGGCGAATGATGGTGAAAATGTCGGTCAGTGCATGCGGGATGATGCCGTCCACTGAAACCTCCTCCTCGTCAAAGTCGTCAAACTCGGCGAGTCCGTCGCGTTCCGAGCCCATCATGGTGTGGGTCTTGCCCGCGCCTGTCGCGCCGTACGCAAAGATCGTCGCGTGGTATCCGTTCAGGATCGTGGGCACAATGTCCTTGACCGTCTTGGCGTACACCTCGTCCTGGCCGGCGTCGTCCGGAAACGCTATGTCGTACGCGTACTCCTTCATCGAGCTCTGCTGGCTCTTGAGATGGCCATTCGGCACACCGAACTTCTCAATCACGACCACCTACACAAGCCCTCCACGTCATCAGCCACAACACCAACACTATGCGCATGTACGCTGCCGACGGTACCTGATCGCCAACGACACGGCAGCACGGGCGGTGGCCCTGCATCTTTTCATTGGCCGTCAGCGGGCGCATGCGCACCGCCACCTGTGTGATAATGGATCCCGCAGAGACAGACCCACCCCACCACACGAAGTCAGTACTCGGGCCCGTGGTATGAGCTCGTGGGGGTATATAATACGCGTACCAGCATGCCGGACGTGCAGTCGTCGGCGGCGTCGTCCTCATCGAAGCGCGCCGAGACGGGCGGCGCCGTGGCCATGGAGTTGCCGCCACGCATGGTGGAGAGGAGTGAGTACCCACTCTGGCCAAGAGTGGGGGAAAAGGCAAAACGCGGTCGTTGCGTTGTCGCTGGCTATCAGACTGGTGTGGTCCACATATGAAATCTTCCAGAAAGGGCAGAAGGGAGAGACGACATGGTCCCAAGTGACTACTATCCCGTATGAACGGTGCAAGAAAGTGGAAAGAACGTTCATCCCTCCTCGCTGACGTCTACCCCAGAGCATTTGAATTCTGGCGCCAAAACAGATCTGAGTCTGATCCACCGTCTGGTTCGCCATACCAAGTTTTAGTGCGACCAACAGAGAATCAGACGACAAGGCCCAAAGAGAGACCGACCGCATGATGCGCACCACGGCACCACGCGCGACGAGCACCGCCACGCTCTCGCAGCAGCGCACGATGCACGCACAGAGTCTGTATGCTGGTGCGTCCCCCGCCGTTGTGGGCGCGCCAACAGATCCGATGCCGCCGAGAAAGAGGCGCCAGCCCAAGATCCACATGCATCCCGCCAAGAGGTACGCAACGTCCCGCGGTATTATACACACTGCAGGTGAGAGACTGATCCACATTGCCTCTGTGCATCTTCAGGCGTCTCTTGCTCGTGATGGTGCTCGGCAGTCTCCTCGGTGGAGCGCTGATGGTGGCGACGCTACGACTCGTGGTGGCGCCAATGCACCATTGGCGCGTGTCGACGCTTGACGCCATGACCCAACTCGAACGACTGGATCTCGACGTCGAGCGCCTGCGCAATTCGACTCTGGCATCGACACAACGCATGAAGTTGTTTTTGCAGCAGGTGCAAAAGCTCCACGCTGTCTCGACGACGCGCACAGGCCTCGTGGAGAGGGCTGCCGCGCAGAGCTATCGCGAGCACGCGCGCGACCGACTCCGCGAGCACTTCATGGCGCTGAAAGAAGGCATCTTGCTCCAGACCTCGCAGAGACGGCGTATCGACGATGCGCGGAGCGAGCTTCGTGGTATGAACCTCACGGCCGAGCTGCTTCTGCTACGAATGGATCCAGACTCAGCAGCTCCGGCGATGGACGATGGTTCGAATATTAGCGCCTCGTCGCTGCTGGCGAAGTCAATCCGTGAGATCCGAGCCACTCTCATGGACCATTCCGTCAGCACCCAGAACGCGACGATGAATGAGCTTGCCACTCATGTCGAGCACGTCTTGGCCGGCGTGGGCAACTTTACGCGGCTCTCGGCCCCACCGCAAGACCACGAGCATGGCATTATCGTGTACCTCATCGTGCTTGGTGTCGTAGGCACCTGGCTGTGGAGCGTGTTCACCGATGAGCGGACGCGCAAGACGAGCTTCGTTTTCACGACCCATCGCGCGTTTGTGCGCGCTCTCAGCAGCCTCGTCATCGTCGAGCGAGTCGGCGACTCGAGTGATGACGAAGACTATTAAGTGACGAAGAGAGTTGTACAAAGCAAACACGGAATCGAGATATGCTGTCGGCCCTGTGCGAGGTGGGGGCGAGAAGCAAAAGGACGGCTATCTCTCGAGCTGGTCAACCCATGCAGAAAACGTGTATTCTACAAAGAAACCCTCCGTCGCGTCTAGACGGCTGTATCGTGCGACATCATGTCAGTGAACGACGACGGCGTTGGCGGCATGGACGCCGCAGCGTTCTTGCCGTGGCCGCAAATGGCTCGACGGATCAACTCTTTCTTGCGCTGGAAAGACGTTCGCACGGATGCCGGCGTGTCCGAGATGTTATCCATCATCAAAAACACAATGAGGATGGCGACGTGTTCCAGCACGAGCGCGACCAAGAAGCGAGACGATAGGTCGACGCAGCTAAAGTCCGGATTCATGCTGGATGTAATATCACGCACCTAATTGTCAGTGTTCCCCTTGATTTGCGATACCCATAACTCATGTACACTACTTCGTCTCACCTGAAGTCCTTGCCGTTGAAGCGTTCGAGCACGATGCACTGGGTCAGGAAATACTCGAGCTCCCCGGAGCTCACGCAAATGAGCCCCACGACCATAAACATGGCAAGAATGAGCGTGACGAAAAGCATCTTTTCCCACTGGCCGATTGTGTTGGCCTTGCGCGGCACGGGACGTCGACGTGAGAGGAACAGCTTGTTGAAGCAATTTTGGATATGGACGACGTTGTTGACAACCGCGGCGAGTGCACAGAGCGGCCACACGACGGAGAACATCACGACGTATCCCTATCATCATCAACATCAGTGGGTGAGTCGCCATCGCAGGAATGTGCGTAGGATCACGCCCATGGAAGCGTACGTATTGGATCACCATCCGGAGATAGTCGGGCTGGCAAGGCATAAACAGGAAGATGAGTTAGTCGATGCTCAAGCGAAGCGCAGCTTTGCGTCCTTACGAATGGGTTGTAGAGTGACAACTGGCTTTCCTCGAGTACGTCGTCCGCCGTCATGAAAGCTATTCGCCACAACCAGCCCAATCGTCAGCTTATCATGTACTAGACGCTGTAGCAGTGTCAACACGAACTCTTTTCGTTTGCAAAGCCTTCCAGCGTTTTGATCGACACCCCGAGCTCCTTTTCAATGTAGGGGATTCGAATCGGTGTCATCATTTGCAGCTACGCACAGAAACACCATCATCAGCGCATGATGATAAGAGAGTGAGGTTACCATACTGCCCGTACCTCAATCTTGGCTTTGAAATCGATGGATGCGTTCGTACTCTCGGCTTGCAGGTTCTCAAACGACGATTGGTACTCCGACAATGCGAGCAACGTCTCGGCCGGGTTCGCTCGCATGATTTTCCTCGCCATTTTCGAGGCCTTCAAAGTCTCCTTGCGTAGAGTGTACGGGATCGCCGTATCGATGAGCAGGTTCAGCGCCTGGGTAATCAAAAGCGGTGTCACGAGAGCCGTCGACATGTCGATCACGCCATTCTCCCAGTCGACCGTGAGCTTCTTGTACTTGAAATTCTCAGCGAGCCAGGTTTCGACTTTCTCGCCGAACGGCACGATCACGAACGCGATCAGCATGAACCACAGGAAGAACGAGATCCAGTTGATCACGAAGAGGCGATTGATCATGGTGCGTTGGAACTGGCGCTCAGTCGCGTGGTTTTCGCGCACGACGAAGAAGTGGATGAGCTTCACACTCAAGAGGTATACGAAAATGTCAAGCGAGATGCCCAGGATGAGCCCCTGCACGAGAATGTACCCCCACCGCAGCGAAAAGATGCTGGGCCGCTCCGTGTCAAAGCACGTAAGGAACGTCTTGCAATCCGGACATTTGCTGCACACTGGCGCCATCATTGCTGCCGTATACCACTGCACAAAGAATGTAATGCCGAGCACGTAGGTCACAATGAAGATCATGAACACGACAAATGTCTGGATATACGCCGGGATCCGGAACAAAGGGTTGTAGTATGGCTCTTGGAAGAGCAACACGCCGTGCGAGTCGACGACATCACGATACCCCTGCGGCTTGAACGTCGAGTTCGGGTACTCGGCTTCTTTGAAAAGGCGCAGGTTCCACGCATCGTTGAGCAAGTTGTTTTTGCGCGCCCAGGCCTTGAGGAAAAATGTGCCCCATACCGTCGTGGTGCAAAAGCCGAAGATACACAACGCCCGCATATACTCCACAGCGCCATACCAACGGAGCGAAAAGTAGAGGGCCGAACCGAGCACGGCCGGGATGAGCAGGCACTTGGTGTAGAGAAATACGAAACTAAAGTAGAACGCGACGCGTTCACCATAGTAGAACCGCAGTTCGTTGGTGATCTCGTCCGAGCGCCACGCCCACTGGCTGCATTTCTCCAAGATCATGGTGTTGACACGGCGGTTGTGGAGCGGAAAGCACGAAGAAATCACGGGGTCTTTGCGGTTCTGGTCATCGAGCGAGATGCTGGCGCCCGGTGGGTTGAGCTGCTCGACGTTGGAGGTCGACGTGATGATGCGAGCGATCGTCTGGAGCCGCTCGGCGGGCGTGAACTTGGCATCGTCGTCCGTGAACATCTCGGTAATTTTTGGGTGCAGTTCATATGGGGATCCATAGGGCGGGCTGGCTGCACTCAATGCGCCAATGTGGCTCGACGCGATGAGCTGCTCGATCTCGGACGGCACTTCGCCTACAGCGCCGATCTGAAGCCAACGCTCAAGCACGAGCCGGCTCTTTTCAATCTGCAGGCGCGGCAGCGTCGGGCGTAAGAGCAGCACCATGTACTTTCGACTATAGAGCGAGCTTGACAGCACCGACACCTCCAAGCCGGCGGCGATGCAGCGGCTGATCACTTCGAGCTGCTGCTTGCCCACAGCGTCGAGTCCGTTGCGCGCGAGGATGCGCGGCGTCGTGGGCTTGTTGTGGAGAATCAACGCAAACTCGTACTTAATCGGATAGTCCACGACCGCTGCGACCGAGACGCCCGACTCGCTGCGCGGTGACCAGATCTTGGGCAGCGCGCCCATCATCTTGGCGATCGGAGACACGACGCGTGGGGACGGCGGCTGCGGCAGGGACGCGCCCGTGATCGAGTCGCGGTCGCTCACCGACGGCGCCAGGTGCTTCACGAGATTGCCAAGCGATTTCGTGTACGTGCGCGACCGCATGGGCGGCTCATTGAACGGCCACACGAGTGGCTCACCATCAAAACTGCGTCGCTGCCGCCGTGAAAAGTTCAGGACGCCGCCCGGTTCACTCGCCGTGTCGTCGTACCGCGGCATCTCGAGCGACAGCGCGTCCGTGATGCCACCGTTCGACGAGCGCCGCCGGCGTGCATTCTGGACGAGGAAGCGGCCGCTGGCACTGGTCGCATACGCGTATGGCTCGGCGTCTTCGTCGCTGAGCGTGAGCGAGGTCTCTTCTTCGCCGCGCAGCTCGTTCGCGTCGTCGTGCGGGAGGTGGTCAAAGCTGCGCGTGCGCCGCATGTCGTGTCCGCCGCCTCCGCTCTCGTCCATCGTCCTTTCTCTCTCTTCTCTCTCCTCTGGCGTTGCCTCCTCTCTCTCTTCTTCGCTCGGCAAGTGGCCGTTGCTGGTGGTGTCGGCGAGTGGCGGTTCCCATGACCAAGAGAACCATCGCAACTTCAACGTTGACTACCCGGTAGTCATGTGAGATCTTGTTTGGGATCTTGATGAAACGGCTGGTTTTAGCAGGAACCGAATCGGTTTTAGTCGAGAGGAGTACTGTGGATCTTGAAGCGGCGTGGATACCGGGCGACGCCTGAGAAGACACGCCAACGAGATTCGGGTATTTGGTGCCTGGGCAGCGCGGTAAGAATGGATCCACAGACCGCCGAGGCCGGGGAGGCCTACCTCAACTCCATGGGCTTCCGTTCGCTCATCGAGTGGGTCACGGCCGAGGCGCTGCTCTCACGCCCAGAGGATCCGCTCACGTTCATCAGAACGATCATTGACGAAAAGCTCAGCGAGGTACGAAACCATGATCTTTCATCTTGCAAACTAACGAGAGTCTAATAGTGACCTTGTGGGGTGTGGTTGGATGATCAGCGACCACCTGGTGAGAAGTACCACGGCGACCACGCGCTGGCGTACATCAAGCAGTGCTATGCAGCCGCCAGGTACGCAAAGCTTGCGCCCACTTTCGCACAAGGAATGGCGTGGGACTCATTGCTCCAATTTGCCTGATCGATCAGCGCCTCAGCCGACGAGAATGGGCGTATTACGATTCGCCCGCGGCGCATTGTGTACGGGGGAAGACAGAGTGCTGGCTCTGATACTGGCGGGTCGTTGACATGAAACTGTGGCTGACGTTGACAGGGCACCCGCACCGCATAAAGCCCCACCAGCGTCTGGAGGAGACACGTCTGATCCTGCGCTGGTCAAACGACTCGTGACTCTCGAGAAACTCTTGGCTTCCGCTCGCTTGATCAACATGCAGCTGAACCCCGACGAAGGTTTCTTGCGTCTTTGGACTGAAGTGAGCTGTGAGAGGAGGAAGAACCAACGCGCTGTGGTCTGTCTGTCTCCCCTGCACAGCAACCAAGATCATCGTCAAGGAAGCGTGCATCCTGCTGAACGCTGAGCGTGCAACTGTGTTCACCTACGTGCGTGATGTCGCTGCCTGACTCCAAGTGCACCAGTTTTCCGAGTCGTCTGATACATTTACTTTATGCGATAGGACAAAGCGTCCAATATGCTCGTCCTCAAAGTGTCGGAAGGAGCCGCCGACGACATCCGTGTGCCGTTCGGAAAGGTACGGAGATGGAGACCACCACTCGCGGCCGATGGATTTCTTTTCACGCAGCTCTTCTCTTCCACGCGAACAGGGCATCGCTGGCACTGTCGCCGCGACGGGCACGGCCATGAGCATCAACGACGCGTACGCAGACCCGAACTTCGACGCGCAGTACGACAAGCAGACCGGATACAAAACCACATCGATTCTTTGCGCACCCGTGCGCAACGGCACCGACAATATCGTCGGCGTCGTGCAAGTGCTCAACAAACTCGCGACCGACAAAGACCAGTGCTTCACTGAGACGGACGAAGAGATCATCGGCATTCTCGCGGCGCTGGCCGGCGTCGCCATGTACAATGCCCGCACGCACCACATGGCCGTGTTGGCACGCGAGCGCGTGAGCGAAGTGCTGGCGATCGTGCGAGACATGCACGCCGACTTGGGCTTCAGTCCTCTCATGTTTACGATCTCGACGCGCGTGCAGCGGCTCGTCAACTCGGACCGCTGCACGCTCTACATTGTGGACCGCGCCAAGAGCGAGCTGTGGACGCTGCAGGGCGAAGTGAATATCTGCGTGCCCATTAGCCAGGGCATTGCCGGCGCCGTGGTGCAGAGCAACGCGCCGATCAACTTGGACGATGCGTACGAGGACCCGCGGTTCAACAAGGACATTGACCAGAAGCACGGCTACCGCACGCGCAGCGTGCTAGCCATGCCGCTGCGGAATCACAACAACGAGCCTATTGCGGTTGTGCAGCTCATCAACAAGAAGGACGACCTCGGTGTGTTTTCACGCGACGACGAAGAGCTGCTGGGCACGTTTCTCCAGATCGCCGGGCCGATTCTGGCGTCGTCCCAGTCGTTTGTCTCCAAGACCACGGCGGCCGCGGAAGGCCCGACCGAGTTCCCGGGCAAAGTCGCTCGGACGCAACCGGCCGAGATGATTGAGATGAATGTCATCTGCGAGAACGATGAGGAAGAGGCGTAGAGATGGCTGCAGAAAGGATAACAGGATAAATTTGGGCAGGCTAGTCACTATTGATGGGGACGTGGGAGACTGAATGCCGTCGCAGCTTGTGGCCGCTCCGCTTCCTCGCCACGCATCGATCGACGACGCTCGTCTGCTGCGTGCGATCCAGACGCTGGATGACGTCGACGGATCTGCTAACTGTCCTGAGGACGTCGCCAAAGTGTTTACAGCGTGGGCGTTCTTTCTCGACCTCACAAACGATCTGGAAGGCGACGGTTCCGAGGTGTTCCAGCAGGAGCTTGTTCTTGTGCTCGAGGCGCGAGTACTCAGCTGCGTGACGCGGTTTCTAACTGGTCGATCGCGTCACCGGACAAAGAGTAATGTGAACCGACCGGCGTGGCGCGAGTGGGCCTGTGTGCAAGACCCCCAGAAGCGATGCGTCACCAACGTACTTCGCGCTGTCGTGTGCTGCTTCCTATTCCAGCTGAGCCGCCACGCGAACACGGCCATGCTGGTCATGCGCAGTGGGCTCTTCGCATTTCTCCTGGACGAGTGCAGGAGCCTGACGAAAGTCTCTTCCTCTCCAGCTTACCCTTCCACCAGCAATAACCCCCTTTGTGACGCGCGTGATCTCACCATCGCCATCGACACGTTCGACTGGCCCACACGCACGCTGTGGGCGGCACTCGAGCAAGACGGGGACGTCAGTGACGCATTCTTGGTACCAGTCGGTCCATGCACGATTGCCCACGTCTTACGCGGCCACAAACTCCCGGCAAACGAAATTGAAGAGTATGGGCTTCTGCACTCTAGTAGGAGTGACCTATCGCCCACGCCGCCTATGGGAATGCGTGGCTCGAAGCCGCCTGCCAACCACAAACCACGTCGCCTGCCGTCCATGTTCTCGTTCCCCCGCTCTGAGTCGAGTGCTGTCGTCTGTCCTGTGTGCTGTGCTCGCCACAACGCGGCAGTGCTGGCCACAGTGGCCTCGGTCTCCACAGCGCTCCATTATGCCACCCGTGCGGTCGTTTTGCTGGCACTTCACATTCCGCCGACGTCGCCCGAAGGGAAAAAGCTGCGTCGTGACGGCGCTGCTGACGTGCTCCAACTTGTTGTGACGGCATCTACGGCTGAATCCTTCACTACTTCACCTGTGGATGAGAACGGGGCCGACCCGCAGGCAGACGGAGAAGCCGAATGGCGAGCGATTCGAGCGATGGCGTCAGCCGGTCTGAGACTGTTCGAGTCGACAGCGGCCAGCACCTCTTCAGACCACCGACGAAAGTCCACGCAGCGACAGGGTGTCTCGGTGACGACAACTCGCTCTCCGCTCGGAGACAAACTGAAAGCTATCACGGAGCAAACTCGCTTCGACGCTATCCACCAATGCCGGGTGGAGAGGGCTGCAGCAAACGAAGCGGAGCGGGACGCGCTTCGCAGACGCGTCCGTGGCACGTACAACAAGGCGATGGAGACGCGTGCCCACCTGCTCGCCAGCCTCGCTGTGCTGAGCAGCGGCCGCGTCCACCCGGCGGCCCACGACCAGTCCATCACCGACTGGCTCGACTCGTTTCTCACGATCGAAAGGAAAGTGCAGCAGCGCCACGAGCAAGAGGCCCGACGGCAGCGACGACTGCTAGACATGCAGTTCCAGATCGACGAGCGACGCCGCCGCGAACGAGACGAACGCTCGCGGATGGCGCAGCAGGACCACGACACGCCCGACACGCTTGCTGCCGAGCGAGCCGAGGCCAAGCGCGAGGCGGTTGCTCGCCTTCACCAAGAGATGCGAGAGCTGCAGGTCCAAGAAAAACAACGAGACGCGAATCAAACCGAAGCCGTGACCAGGCAAGAGGCCGCACGGGAAGACGCGCGACGACGTCGTGCCCTCGCAGACGAACGGCGTCGCGAGTCCCACGAAGAGACGCTTATGAGGAAGGAGGACCATTACTATGCGCTCAAGATTTTGCACGAGCAGCGCCAGCGTGAGGCGCTCGCCCAGCAGCTGAAGCTTGTGGATCCAATCGCCGAACAGCGCAAGCACATCGAACGCATGCGGAGACTGGCCGACGAGAAGAAGCGAAACGAGATGGAAGTGGCGGCGATGCGGTCCGAGGATCTGCTGGCACGACAGCAGCGGTTTCTAGAGGCGGAGACGCTGAAGAAGCAGCTAGACAGGGAGCGGAAGGCGCGCAGGCAAATGGAAACCGAGGAGCAACTCATGCGGGTCCGCTGGAAGCAACTTGACGACGCTCTGGCAGCACAGCGACTCGCCGAAGAGAAGCAGCAACGGGCAGACGAGCGGCGTCGCAAGCGACTGGAGCAGCAGCAGTGGACGCAATACCAGCGCGCGTGGGTCTCACTGTACGATGCGTCGGGGAATCTCTACTATTACAACCAACTCACGGGCGAGTCGCAATGGGAAAACCCGCTCGCCCACCAGTGGACGGGCGATACGACCGTGTAGTACTCCTACAGCAGATCCAGCAGCGACGTAGCTGGGCACGTCATCGCCATGTCCACGATTACAGCTTCCTTGACTCGCTCCGAGTGTACCGGTTCCGTCTGCTGCACCTTATCATCGGCTCCGCCTTCCTGCAGTCGAGCGCCCGCAAAGTCGAAGAACTTTTCCCACTCGGCGACGGCCACGCGGTCTCTTGATAGCCGCTCGCGGTTGCGGCGGATCTTTCGCGTCATGCGGTCACGGAACTTGTTGTCGGTCGCGAGCCGTACCGCGAGGACCACGTACTCATCCAGAGTCGTTGCCGTGAGGCCACGCACACCCATTAGCCTGTAGAAGGCCGACGTAACGCGCGTCGCCCAGAGCGTGCCCACGAGCGTGACGACTGGCACGCCCGCCGTGAAGGCCTGCATCGCGGCCTTGGCGCGCGTTACGTGGAGACTCGCGAGAACCGCGTCTGCAGCACCGAGCAGCAGAATTTCTTGCCGTGTGTCCACGTCCGTGAAGAATAGCACGCGGCCCGTCAGCTGCGGACCAATGTGGGCCTCGATGCGGCTCTGCAGTTGATGCTTCGAGCTCCTGCGATTGGACGAGCAGAGGAGGAACACGTGCGCGAGGGGATCCCGCATGAGAATAAGACGGATCGCCTCGTCAAAGTCCGGGTGCAAGTGGAGCATCGACTACAGAGGTAGATACCCATTCATTTAGCCAAGGAGTTTGCAAAACGGGGAGGGAGAGAGAGTACCTCGATGGAAAGATAGAAGCGGAAGTCGCTCGCTAGTTCAAATCGCTCTTGGACCGTGCGGCGAACGTCCTCTCGCGTGATCGTGCTGTTGGGAAGAGGCGGTAGCGTGTGGTAAATCCCCAGCCCCCTACAGTAAGCCACGTGCGTCAGTTCATGGACCCCACCAGTAGACAGCAGTGCTACTACTCACTTCATCTGGTAGAGCGTCTCAGTGTAGTGGTTGCGCGCGTCCTTGTGTTCGTAATCGCTGGAGATAAAGTAGTCGATGGTGGGCACCCCTGTCGTGTCGGGGTTGCCCCACCACGCGGCCTGCACTGGTGCCAGGCGATGGTACGATACAAAGTATGTCGTCTTGTCCATGCCCAGCTACTCCACAAAGACACAAGTCAGCTTTTTGTGACGAGATAGATTCCCCCGTGCATACCCGACTGGTCTCTTAACGCACCTCTGGGTAGATGAGAAGGTCCACGTTATGGGCACGGATTTCTTCTCGCGCGAGCCGCAAGTCTCGAGGCAGCGCGACGACGTGCTCAGCGATTTGCGGCACTTGGTCGTAGCCCTTGACGGATTTGCTGAGTCCAATGCCGAAGGCGTAGAGCTCGTACTTAGTCGCATTCAGCTGCGGCAAGAGCTCGTTCATGAAGAGCCCCACACCCGTGTTGTACAAGAAGCGAGACACAAAGCCGACGCGAAGCCTCGCGTGGCGGATCGGAGGCTCGTGCTGAAACTGCTGGTGGTACGGGATCGGCGTGATGCCGTAGCTGTTGACGTACTCCTCTCTCACAATGCCCGGGTGGACCCAGAGCATGGAGTACATTCTCCCGAGCAGGCGCTTGAGCTCTCGGTTGTTGCGATTGTGAGAGTTCATGGAGATGCCCGTGGAGAATGCGATGCGGCTCGGATCAATGAGAATGACACTCTGATCTTGCTCCACTAAGGTGACACAGACAAAGAATGTGAGAAGCTCCATCAGTCCCCTCGTGGTGATAGTGAGGAAATCGTACGATGGCAGAGAACCGACGCCACGCTGTCGCGGAACCGCTCGCGCTCGCGGTCAATCGCCTCCTGAGATGCCGGCAGGATCCTCGGCAGCACGGTCGTGAGCATGATGGCGACCTGGCTGTGCACAGTCAGCGACTTGGACAGCGGGCTTTCTAGCACCTCTTGGTACCGGCGAATGCTCGCGTCGTACTCGCCCATCGCTTCCAACACATCGGCAACATGGGTCTACAGAGGATGGGAGGTCTGCCCAGTCAGTCATAGGAGCGAAGGAAAATGAGATGGAAATATATAGAAGCAAAACGCACCATGGCATGGACCGAGCCGAGCCGCGATGCGGCCTCATACTCGCGCTGCGCCGACTCAAACTGGCCACCGTACAGTAGCAAGTGGCCGCGGTCAATGTGGAACCGCACTTCATCGGGGAACCCTTTGGTCGCGTGCGAGAGACAGCGCTCAGCCTCGTAGAGGCCGTCGGTGAGCCGCAAGATCTCACAGACCCACGCGAGAGCCTCGACGACCATGCGATCGTGGGGCGGCTCGAGGATCTGCCTGTCCATGGGCGACGGGTCCTTCCAGGTCGACACGACCTTCCGAAATTCGTGGAGGGCCTCGTCCCATTTGTCCATGGCCTGTAACATGCTGCCGAGCCCCATGGCGGCGTACGCATACGACGGCCGCAATACCAGCGCTGTGCGGAACGCGGCGACCGCGTCGTCCGTTCTCCCCAGTGCCTTTAGGCACAAGGCCAATGACACGTACATGGCCGCATCACTCGCATCGATATCGATCGCCTGGCGGATGAGCTCGACCGCGCGCAACGCCTGGCCATCCTGGTACTGGGCCTGCCCCAAACGGTGGAGTGCCTCGGCGTGGCGGGGGAACATCTTTAGAACTTCACGGTAGATCGCGACGGCGCCCGTACGGTCATCGTCCAGGTGGAGATCGCGCGCCATGCGCAGTGAATCTGCAATGCTCATGCGCACCACCTCGTTCGTGTCAGTGGCGCGCGTGATGGACGCGACTTGGAACGACCGCATGGAAAGCCCGACGACCTGGTCGCCGCCGTGGACAAGCGCGACCGAAACCGAGTACCGTGCGCCCGGCAGAAGCCCAGTGATCGCGTACGTACTCGTGGGTTCTTCGTTGGCCAGGTAGCAGTGCTCAGTGGGCCTGCCCGACGCATCGTCGAACGGCACGTCCTCGGGCACCGCGAGCGTCTCCATGCCCACACACACATGGTGGTGGCGATGCCGTGGCTGGCGCAGCAGTTCTCTGCGCAGCGCGATTTCGATCAAAATGTCATTAGCCGAGTGGACGTGGTCGTGGGGCGGGAACGCGATCTCCACGACGGGCGCCGTCACAAACTGCTCGACGCTGGAGACCCGCGCCGAGAATGTCGCGACGCGTGCCGCAGCTCGGCGCATTATCAGCGCGACGCAAAGCGACACCACCCACAGCAGTCGTTCGTGCACATGGAAGTTCCATGGGTAGCGCCTGAGGACGTGGCGTGGGCCGCGAAATCCACTGCGCGCGTCGTGTGCCGTGCCCGCGATCCGCATGGAGCTCTTATTTCCAAATTTCCGAATCAAGTTGGACAGGGTTCGATATTCCGTGTACTGTATACCACCATAATACAAGGCTCCTCATTATGTACCCAAAATAGAAGACCCTTCAGAGATAGATATTATCCGGATAAAATCCATCCCGCGCCAACTTCCATTCAAAACGAACACCTCCCCAAGTTCCCAGTGGCACGCAAACCGCGCGAGGAGACCAAAGGAGCGAAAATGAGCCGGAGCTTTGCCTCGTCGTCGTCGCTGCGTGGCGCCAGCACGCGCCCGTCCAGCCGCAGTGGCGCGAGCGGACTCTCGCGCTCGTCCAGCACGGCCGGCGCCGGCGCTTCCGGCGACGCGGCGACCAGTGCAGGCGCCAATGCGTCGGCGCAACGGCGCAACGCCGATCTCTCGTACGCCAACCTCGAAAGCGACGACGACTTTGAGCGCCTGCTCGCGAGCTACGACGTGCCGCTCGTCGTGGACGTGCTGCGCCGGTACCTCGCGATGGAAGTGCAGTCGAGCCTCACGGGCGCGTCGAGCAAGCAAAACTCGGCGCAGATCAAGCGCCAGTTTTACGAGCGGTTCAACCAGATTCTCGACCGGCTTTTTGGCAACGACGACGTGTCCAAGCACAAGTACGGCGGCTGGCTCGACTATAGCGTCGGGCTCGCGCCGGCGGCCGCGCAGCGCAAGAAGAAGCTGCAGTCGCTGGGCTCGCTCAGTCCCGCCCAAGAGGAGGAGCTCCGCATGGAGAGCTACGTCGACAGTCTCACGTCGGGCGGTCGCGCGCTGACCGAGTTCCTCGGGTTCATCAAGGACGACGAGGCCGGCTCCATGTTTCAGCTGCTCTTCAAAATGACGCACCCGGTCGAGTTCAAGCTCGAGCTCGACTTGCTGCCCGAGCAGTCCAAGCTGTCGCTACTGAGCCGCTCGGCGTTCACGTCCGTCTTGTTTACGCAGCTGCTGCAAAAGCCCATTACGAAGCAGCGCATGGACCCACGGAACCCTGTGCTGCTCGTGTCTATCAAGGAGCTCTATCTCTTCTACTTTATGCGCCACCCGGCGTGCGCCAACCACCAGGCGAGTCCGAGCGACGCGGCGGCACCGCCGACCATCATGGACTCGATCTCGGACACGTTTGCGCGGCCGAAACGCAAGGAGACGTACAGCTGGCGTGCCTTCTTCACCGAGGGCGTGGCCAGTCTCACGAGGGGCAACCCGTACAACGTGCTGCTGCTCCAGTACCTCAAGCTCTTTTTCCCGGACGCGAGCAAGCCCGTGCCCAGCCGCTTCCACGGCAAACTGCTGCAGCACTCGAACCTCTTTCTCCACATTCTCATTGAGTTTTGGCTGCGCCAGAACCTCATCGTGTTTTCCGACGATGCGGCGCCGCCCGTCGACTGGAGCGGCTACCGCGCGCCGCAGAAGCTCGCGAGTCCGCTCGCGACCGTACTCACGCAGACGGCGTACATGGCGCCGTCCGACGACTTGCTCTCGTCGCTGCTGCTCACGATCATCCACTTGCTGTCGGATTCGTTCTACCCCGCGCCATTGGAGGTCGCGACAGGCTCGTCGTCCGCCTCAGTGTCGGCCTCGGTCTCTGGCATGGTCGTCGGCAGCGGCGGCGGCTACCTCAGCCCGAGCATCAGCGTACTGCGGCGCCCGCTCTACGAGCTCTTCCGGCTCGTGTTTTCGCGCGCGCCCATTGGCTTGTCGCCCACGGCGTTTCTCGCGATAGCCGACGTCTGGCTCGCATTCATTCAGCCGTGGAACTGTCAGCAGTGGGCCAAGGGCCAGGCCCCTGCGTCGTCGACCGGGTTGCGTCGCGCGGCGTCCGATACCGGCTCGCCCTCGACCGAGCCGGGCTCATCGTCGCCTTCTTCGGCATCCCCCTTGTCCCCTTCGTCTTCTTCTTCTTCGTACACGCCCGCGTGGGAGACGTTTGTCTTGGCCAACTACCACTTCTACACGACGCTGCTAGGCGCCTTTATTGAGCGCGCCAAGGAGCTCGACTTTACCGGCACGGACGAGCGATCCCTCGTCGTGCTGGATCGCGTCCTGAGCGTCTTCAACCCGGAGCTCTTGTCGCTGCTCCGCCACGCGTCCGATTTTCTGGACAAGCACCAGCCCTACTCGATCAACGCATCGTCGTCGTACTCATCGTCGCTGCTGCAAATCTCGACCAAGAGCAGCAAGAGCAAGATCAACGCGAGTGACCGCAGCGACGGGTTGTCGCCGCTGCAGGGCCAAGTGCTGACGTACCACTGCAAGGCGCTGGGCATTGAATGCATTGGCGTGCCGCTCCACGCGACGTATCACCGCGACGCCGAGCGCGTCTTTGACAAACTCTGGAGCGACTCGGGTGTCTCGGCGGGCGGCGGGGCCGACACCAAACCGTCGTCGTCGGGCGAGAGTCCCTTTGAGCGGGTCCATCGGCTCAGTCGCCAGTTGCGTCGCGTGTTTGAGATCTCAGATGCGTACGTTGCGTCGACGGCCCACGCGCGGTCGCTACCGAGCGCCAACGGTCTCGAGCCCATGGAGCCAAGCCGCCATAGCAGGCTGCGCCACCTCTTGACGCTCGAAGGGATCCGCCAATTGCGCCGCGGCGAGCGGCTCTGCTCGCCTGAGGAGCTCAGCTACATTGGCGACCCGATGCTGCGTCCCATTGGCTCGTTTGAGATTGGCCTGCTCGTGCGGCTCTCGTACCGCGTATCGACGTGGCTCAACGCGCAGTGCGGACTCGAGAACCCGTACAAAGGAAAGTACTTTGAAGACAACACCATGGTGGACCCCGAGACGAGCTTCACGGCGTTCCGGTTCAACCTGCGCTTCCTCGCGAGCAAGCCCAACCTCGCCTTTCTCACGGGGCTCTTCTGGCTGGTGTACCTGCTGCTACTGTGGTGAGTGGTGGAGAAGATATCTGCAACCAACGAAGAGAGAGCTACAGTATCAATTGAGTAAATAAAGACTGCAGGGTGGGGATACAGGTATGTCGCACTGTATGGTTCGTTACGGGGGTCTGCTGGAAGGGATTAGTCACTATCGCTGCTGTCGCTGCCGCCGGCACTCGACTCACTCTCGGACGACGAAAAATACGACGACGATGAGGCCGGCGACTGCGGGAACTCGTTCAGCAACGATGTTGGGCTGGCGCGACTGCGGCCGCCAGAGGAAGCCGCGGGGCGCTTGGGCTTGCGCCCGCTGCTGCTATTGCTGGGTGGCGTGTTGTTGGCCGACAAGGGCGGTGGTGGCGGTGGAGGCGTAGACGGCGGAGGGGGCGCCGAGGCAGAGGCCGAAGCATCGTGCTCGGCGTCTGGAGCAGAAGGCGGTTGCGCTGGCGCTGGTGGCTCTCCCTGGCCCTCAGCAGCATCGTCCGAGTCGGACGACGACGAGGAGTCATCTCCTTTGACGCTTCCCTCAGAGCTGGAACTCTCGCTGCTCTCGTCAATGTGGTTTCGCCGACTCGTCGGAGGCTTTGGTTTGGCGGCGTTTTCAGCCGGTGGAGGCGCAACCCCACGTGGTGCCGAGCGTCGGGGGCTAGCACGCTTTGAACTTTGGGCAACTCGCCGTGGCTGTCGCGATCGGGAGCTACGACTTCGGCTCCCTTTATCCGAATCGTCGCTGTCCAAATCCGGCTCCTCGTCCTCGTCACTGTCGTCGCTATTGTCGTCATCCTCTTCCTCCGAGTCACTGTCCTTCTTTGCCTTTCTTGATCGAGACGGGCGCTTCGTGCCGGACGCTGCGGGTGATCGCGATGCCCGACTGGGTCGAGCCGTCGACGAACGAGACACACGCGACATGGTCTTTGCCCCAGAAGATCGATTTCGCGTCTTGCGCTTGCTGCCCGACGTCTCGTCGGCGTCGTCATCATCGCCACTGCCAGCGTCGCTGGAATCGTCCGGTTCCTCGCTGGACACTTCGCTCGCCGATGAATCGCTCTTGGCCTTGCCGTCCTTCATACTCGAATTGTCATCCGAGCTTTCGTGGAGTTCATCGTCGTCGTCGTCTTCATCGGCTGACTTGCTGCCACCATCGTTTACATCGAGCTTGCCCATTTTGCGGACGCCATGTCGCTCGGCTTCCTTACGCATTTGCTTAAACATCTCATCAAGCGCATCAGCATACTCGACCACGACAGTATCGGGCGAATTGTACTGCCGACAGTTCTTCCACACTCGATCGACATCCGTTTTAAAAAGCTCCCACGTCTGCAAGATGGAAAGCCAGAGTGTCAGCCTGAGCAAGAGAATAATCAAAAGTTTTCTGTCGCACCGTATAGAAGCCACTCGTGACGCGCGTCCGGATTGTTCCGAGATCCATGGGCTGCTGGATCACAGTCAAGTAGTCGGGACAACCGTCTTCTTCTGGATCAACGGGACGAGCGAAGAGCTCCTACATAAAGCAAAGAAAACGGACGAGTTAGACACAACCACCACAAGGTATCGTATCACATGGAGAGGTCTTACCGAAATGTCCTCCTTCAGCAGCCGATCAAGCACACCAGAGCACACCAACGCCAAGCTTGTGTCTCCCTTCACGCTGGACCAGTTGATCCAACCAACGACACTGCGGGCCTGGAATCCCGCACTCTGGTCACTCTCAGAGTCAGAATCAGAACCGTCCTCAAGTCGCCGTCGCTTCGCTCGTGATTCGCTGCAAGAAAGAATACGGGGTGAATACAGCCTTCAGGAATCACCGAAGTGAGTCTGTGAATGCGTACCGATCACGGGCGAGGCGGTCTCGACTGGTGTGGCCATTCGTCTCTCCACGCAACCGAGAAGAACGCTGTCGCTGATGATCGCTACTAGCACCACCCTCGTCTTTATCGTCGCCGTCAGTTTCGCTCGCCGATTCGCCGCTGTGCTGGTTCTTTATCCGACCCATTGCGACTCGAGATGATTGTCGTCGAGGCAAGATTTGCCACAGCTGCTGCTCGCGCTTCTTCAGTCGTTCAGCTTCCATCTTCTCTTCCACCTTCAAAATCAATATGAGACGACCTCGTAACCTACACAATTGCTGAGCTTAGTTTCATGTCATCTCAATCATTGTCCCAGCCAGTTTCTACGCACCTGTCTTGCTCGAGGGATCCGCCTGCGAGCTTCTCGATCACTTGTCGTAGCCCTTCGACACTGCAGCACACGACACGCCATCCCGTGGGACCATCCAGCGACACGGGGTGCAAATAGGCACCGTGCAATCGTGCTTCCTCCATGACGAGTCGCTCTCGCTTGCGCCCCTGCGCGAGCGTCAGCAACTTTGCAAACCCTTCTCGGTGGCGATTGTGGTGGTGATGGTGGCTGCTGCTGCTGTGATGCCTCGACGACGAGGAAGACGATTTCTTGCTCTTTTTCTTGGAAGACTTTTTACTGCTGCTGCTGCTGCTGCTTGTCTTCTTCTTGGACGAAGAGGAAGACGAACTCCGCGACGACGACGACTTCTTCTTGCTGCTACTGCTTTTGCTGCTGCTGCTTTTGCTCTTGGATCGTTTCGACGACGACGACGGGCTCTTTTTCCGGTGGCTCGCTTCATCTGCTTCTTCATTGGCCTCCGTACTGCCTTTGGGACTCCTCCACGTCGGGTTTCTTCGTCGTGGCCAGCCTCGCGCATCGTTGACAAGGCACTCAAAGCATCGCCACTCGCCTGCTGGACGGTTCTCAAGCGGCGGGTCCAGGTATCTCCGATCATACGAGCGTTGGCACGCGGCACACATTATGTCAAAGTCTTCGTCTTCATCCTTGGCAGGTGGATCCACCACAACCGGCGGCTCCTTCTTGGGTTCTTCCGTCGGCAGCGTCTGACTCGTGTCGACTTTCAGTGTAGTGGAGGAAATCGCCTTGTCTCCCAAGCTTTGCGAGGTATTGTCGGACACGCGAATGATATCATGAAAGCGGGTTTTCCTTCGCTTCGGCGGCGCGGGCAGTTCATTTGCTTGTGGCTGTTTGGAGTTGTCCTGCTTGACGTCAACTCGCTCCTCACTCAGGCGCCGCTTCTTCATCTCCGGTACGTCGTCCTTTACTTCCCCATTCATGACCGTCTCCGTTTTGACGGGATCTCTCTTAGACACGATCGTGCTCATAAACCGGTCCTCCGAAACGTCACGCTCGTCCTCCTCCATCGGCTCCGCTTTCGGAGGTGGATCCGCTGCCTCTGGCGAACCGCAGAGCATTGTGATATCCATCTTCCGACTCTTTGAGGGGGCTTCCTCTGGAGGCGGAGGGGGAGGTGGTGGCGTGGTCGCAGCAACGGGTGGCTTCACATCCGCATCTTCGGGCTTCTCCTGGATCTCCTCCGTCTTTGTGATCGGTAGTGGCTCGTCTTCGTCCTCGTCTTCCTCAATCTGTTCGTCCATGAGGGCCGTAATCTGCATCTTGTCGCGTGTCGAAGTCTCTGTCGCCGTCGACTGGGCAGCCCCGTCCCCATTGGCCAGAGATGGGGACAACGGCTTCTCTCCAGCAGCCACACTGTCCACCAGAAGCGGGACAGCGGCCGTCCGCGTCGGATCAAAGTTAATCGAGAGGCGTATCCGCTTGGCATCGGCAAACTCAACGGCATACTTTTGACATCTAGAAAACAGTCAGCATCGCGTTTTCCATCGCCTGACCGGTCAGGACAGACCAGACTCACCTCTCGGTTTGCCACTCGGGCCGGTCCTCAGCATACACCCAGCAACAGTCGCCAAAATACCAGTAGGCGGCGCCAGCGTCGTCGTATCCAATAGGCGTCGCCCGCTGGAAAGAGAGAAGAAGAAATAATGATGGGACCGTAAGACCGAGCTGAATGACAAATGCCGCTGACACGTGACAGCAAACGCACCAACGACTCCAAGGCCTTGGGGTCCGTCTCCTTCTGGAACGTCGAGAGGAACTTTTGGATCTCGGCGCAGCTCTCCAGCTTCCAGTGGCACAGGGCATTGAGGACCTGGATCTGTGATAGTGACGTAAAGCACATGAGTCTGCCTGCTTCAACTCCCCACCCGCTCACCCTCGTGGAGAATGGGTGGCTGCGAAAGCGCGACGAGAAATCCAAACGGGAAACGCACCCGCTGCGCGACCGTGAGGTCGTTGTAGGTGGCCCCGTCAAAAGGGTTCGAGCTGAACTCGAGGTGCCAGTTATCGGTGACCTTCCTCGCGACCGCTCTCTCCCAGTCTTGAATCCTGGCAGCGAAAGCGAGTCCAACCACATGCAACCGTTAGGAATCACTTCCCCATCAGTCGGCACGCAAAAGGAAGAGAAAGAAACGCACATTCGCTCGAGTTTCGCGCCCTGTTCGCGCACAAGCTTGAAGTGCACTTCTGCCAGAAGCGCGACCTGTTCCGAGAGCGTCCGGCAAGAGCAGGGCAAATCAGCGCGTGGCTGAGTGAGCAGATCATCTAGAGACATCAACGCACCTCTCGATCGTCGCCGGTGGTTCCAGCGATGAGTGCAGCTTGTAAATCCTGCATTTCCAAGTCGCCATTCCAATTCCCCCTCGCGATTAGACCTCGTGCTCTCGAATCCACCATGGTGCAGAAACGTCGGCCAACCACGGCGCGAGCGGCACGGTTGGGAGGCGCCAGCACCCATCCATCGATCCACGCAATCCGGAGGATGATAGCTGGCGTGGTCCCCTCGCAATCGTCCGTCTGCCGCGGCCGCCCTAGGCGCCAAACCGTACCGTGCGAGAAAAAACCGGCAACTTTAGCGGCGCCTGGAAGGTCCCACAGAAATGGCAGATCTGCGCGAGTTCGACCAACGCGTCGAGCTGCTCATGGTGCGTCGAATGCACCAGCGCATCGCTCGATTGTCCCTCGCTGGGGCTCGCCATGGCGCCTCCAAGAAGACGTCCAGGCGCGGGCAAATTTGGCGTTGGGCTAATCTGCCTTCCAACACACAGACAGACAGACCCACCCTAAAAAACCCTGCGGATGCCCACGGGCTTGGGCGCGCCAACAAAAGAACAACTCAAAACCCGGTCAGTTACGAACCTCTCTCATTTAACGTATCCGATAACGGTTCGAAACACACTGTGCTGTCACTCTTACGAGTTACTGGATGCGTTTGTGACCATCGCAGAGAAGAGACCAACATGACCAAGATCGCGATCGTCTACTACTCGACGTACGGCCACATCGTGCCGCTCGCGGAGGCCATCAAGCAAGGAGCCGATCAGGTCGTTGGCGTGGACGCGTCGATCTACCAGATCCAGCCGACGTTGCGCGGCGACGCGCACGCCTCGATCCGCGCGCCGCCCAAGACGGAGTACCCGACCATCACGCCAGCCATCGTCGCGGCCGCCGATGGCATTCTCTTTGGCTTCCCGACGCGGTTTGGTGCCTTCCCGGCGCAGGTCAAGGCCTTTTTCGACTCGTGCGGTAGTTTGTGGCCCCAGCGCGTGCTCGAGGGCAAGCCCGCGGGCTTCTTTTTCAGCACAGGCACGCTCGGCGGCGGACAGGAGACCACGCCGATGACGTCGCTCACGTTTCTTGCTCACCAGGGCATGCTCTTTGTGCCGCTGGGCTACCGTACACCGCATTTATTCAATCTCGACGAAGTCCACGGTGGCAGTCCGTGGGGCACAGGCACGATCGCCGGTGCCAACGGCGCTCGGCAGCCGACCGACCTCGAGCTGGAAATCGCCCGCGTCCAGGGCTCGAGCTTTGCCGAGATCGCCAAGAAGCTCGCATCGCCAGCGAATCAGTGAGAGCTTTTTGCGTGCACAATAGAAGGATTACTATAGATCATGTCGGCTCTATCTGTAAGAGTCAAGGAACAAGCTCAAGGTGAACGCATGCATTGAGAATGAGATTATGACACCTCCTCCGCATCAGCACTGGAGTGGCACCTCTGTGAGATCTTAGACGTTGACGCCGTCGACGCTCTCCACAGCTAACAGATCGGCGTGGGCCTCGAGGATCGGCTTGATCTCTTCGTTGACAAACTCTTCGACCTGCTGCGGGCAGCGACCAATGAAAAGGGACGGGTCCACGAGCGAATCGAGGTGGCCATGGACGGCCTTGAAGCGCTCGTCGGCAGCGATGCGGTCCAGCAGGTCGTTGGCGGCGCCCTCGACCTTGACGCGCTTGCCGGCCTCCATCGAGTGCTTGCGGATGGCCTCGTGGAGATCCTGGCGATCGCCACCGGCCTTGACACACGCCATGAGAATGTTTTCCGTGGCCATGAACGGCAACTCGGCCTTGATGTGGGCCTTGATGACGTTGGGCCAGACCTGGAGACCGTCCGAGACGTTCGTGATGAGGTTGAGGATGACATCCGTGGCGAGGAACGCCTCCGGCAGGACGATGCGACTGCAACAGCACAGAATGAGGGTGAGTTCCAAAAGCCAGGGCAATCGACTAGATTCAGTAGAACGCACCGGTTGGCCGAGTCATCGAGCGTGCGCTCGAACCACTGCGCCGCGTGGGTCTGCGCGCCATTGTCGGTGAGCGAGATCACGTAACGCGCGAGACTGCAGATACGCTCCGAGCGCATGGGGTTGCGCTTGTACGCCATCGCAGACGAGCCAATCTGGTTCTTCTCGAATGGCTCTTCAATCTCCTTCATGTTGGCGAGCAGGCGAATGTCGCCGGCCATCTTGTACGCCGACTGCGCGATGCCCGACAGCGTCGAGAGCACAAAGTAGTCGATCTTACGCGTGTACGTCTGACCCGAAAGCGGAATGACCTTCTTGAAGCCCATCTGCTTGGCGACGAGCTCATTGAGCTTCTTGACCTTTTCGTGGTCGCCCTCGAACAGGTCCAGGAAGCTGGCCTGCGTGCCGGTGGTGCCCTTGACACCACGCAGCGGCAAGCCCTCGATCTGCTCTTCGAGACGCTGGTAGTCGAGCCACAGATCCTGCAGCCACAGCGCCGCGCGCTTGCCCACCGTGACGAGCTGCGCCGGCTGAAAGTGCGTGAAGCCCATGGTCGGCATGTCCTTGTACTCGAGCGCAAAGTCCGCGAGCGTCTTCATGGCCTTAACGAGTTTGCGCTGGATGAGCTGCAGGCCCTGCTTGATCTGAATGATGTCGGCATTGTCGCCAACGTAGCAGCTCGTCGCACCCAAGTGGATGATGGGCATCGCGATCGGCACGGCCTTGCCAAACGCGTGCACGTGGGCCATGACGTCGTGGCGAAACTTCTTCTCCATCTCGGCCGCATACTCGTAGTCGATGTCGTAAATGTGCTCCTTCATAGCCGCGAGCTGTTCGTCCGTGATCTCGAGGCCCAGCTCCTTCTCAGCCGTCGCGAGCGCGAGCCAGAGCTTGCGCCACGTCGAGAACTTGCGGTCGGGCGACCAGATCTCGCTCATTTCCTTGGTCGCATAGCGCGACACGAGCGGGTGCTCATAGCGGTTGTGCGTGCTGTCGGCGAGTGGCTGGCTCATGATTGCACTTGGCGTGTTGGGGTTCAAAGCGGCGGATCGCGAAGTGCGTTCTGGGCAAACGGACGGATGGATTGGAACGGAGCGGTCGCGTGCAGCACCGCACGATGCAACTTGGTGGTGCTGGCAGCTCCGTTCCGTATTGGACAGCCAAAATGCGGGAAAACATATATGATTGGATGGTCGGTTGTCAAGGGCAACGATGATTGGCTGTGAGCATTTCGGAATGATGGTCGCTGTCAGCATGTTTGTGCACTTTCTAGGCAACAAAGAGCTGCTGGGCCAATGCGACCAATACAGGTATGGCGACACCAGCTTTATTGTCGGTATACACACAGCATGTCAGCCACGCCTACATACGAACCTGGAAGCGCCCAGCCTTCGCCAACGTGCGCACGCCCTTGTACGGCTTGTATTTTTCGTTCGTGATCAGCAACGTCTCGACGTTGAGGCCCGACACGGTCGCCATGGGGACCTTGAAGCCGACGAGAATGATTGGCTTCTCATCTGGCACACCTGCGTGCTGGTGGAGGATGATGTTACCGCGCAGCGACGGCGCCGTGCCCTTCTTGTTGTTGATCTTGCCCAAGTTCCACCGGACAGTCTTGGACGACTCGTCAAAGAGGCACGTGCCCTGTTCCGTGTTCACGTCCACGGTGCGCACGCTCTTTGGGAACGTCACGTCGACCGTAATTTCCTCCATAGCAAGGCCCTTCTTCGTGTTCGACGCGAGCGTCTGCAGACCGCGCGCAATGATTTGGAGATCCAGCGTGCCGGAAGCGTTCTTCTCGTTGTACGTGACCTGCGGGTGGCACGTGATCGGTGGCATGAACTGCTTCACGGCCTGCACACGGTACTGCATAAGCTCGAACTGGCCATCCGGCGGCACGAACGAGATGACGCGCTCGCGCTCATAGCGGGAGTAGCGCACGCACGGATGGAACGAGCAGTCGTCAATGACCGACGGATCCGTAAACACCATCGTGAGGTCGGGCACGCCCGAGAGGCGACTGTTAGCGTGGATCACGCCACTCACTTCACATGAAATGATGTGGCCGTTCGTGTCGACGATCGCATCAATTTCTTCCACAATGTCGAAGTAGATCTCGTTCTGCGTGTACTTGACGCCGGCCTTGCGCCACGGGATGGTCGACAGCGCGCCGTCGGGAAGGGTGTTGCTCACGCGGGACTTTCCCTGTGCGCAAAGATACTGGCGATTAGAGAAATGTCCTATGTGTTCCTTCTACCATAGGGTTAAACGCACCGACACCATGGCGGCGATTCGGTTCGCTGTGGATGGAGGCGCCACCATCGATTTGAGCGCGTTTGGCTCAGTAGTCAACGGATACCCATTATCGAGCATTTCTTCCAAAAGCTAGCGCCACAGAATCGCCATGAGAGGAATGAGTGGAGCAAGCAAAGAGAGAGCGATCTCTACCTGGTAGACTGTCGAGAAGTTGTCCTTCATCGAGTTCTCGTCAAACGTGCCGAAGTAGTCGCGGAAGACAGCGAGCACGCGGTGCAAGAACTCGACCACAAAGAGCGGAGCAATCTGCGCACACACGCATCAGTAACGTAAGAAACCACCGGTCAAAATGGAAGCCAATGGAGTTGCTATCCGCACCTCATTCGTGACAACTGAGAGCAGGAACAAATCGTCGCGGAAGACGCTGACGAGGTAGTACTTGCTGGTCACAATGACCGGCGGCACGTCCTCTCGCTCGCGATACTTATTGACCTCTTCCATGAAAAAGTCGCACACATTGCGGCTCGTGAGTCCTCGCCAGTGCTTCTCAATGATGACCTCGCTGTTCCACCCGACCACCAGCAGCTACGACGTCAGTTCCGCCCAAGCACTCGCGCTCACGCCGCGATAGAGACGTACCCGGTCGTCGTGATGATGAAGAGCGACTGGATCATCTCGGCCGTTCGCTTCTTTCTCTATCTCTCGATGCAGGACCGACGCGCGAAGAGCAATGGTATGCGGATCTTTCCGTGCTTTCTTCTTTTTTGGCGTTGGTTGACTGCCAGGCATTTCCATTTTTTGAAATGATCCGTTTTCAGAAATATAGAGAGATATGGGAACCATCATTCCCTCCCTGAGACGTTGATGAATCAGACGCATTGCCCTGAGTATCTGAGATGCCCAGAGGGACCAAACTGAGACCGACAAAGATGAGGCGGCGGGCAACGGCAGGACACTCGCGTTGCGTCACAATTGTCCTCGCGCGACGAAGGGAAGATACGTGGACGATGGCTCAAGTTTCGAGGACGGAGTTCCATGCTGCCACTGTGGTCACGGGCGACCTAGGGGTCATCGAAGCTTACTTTGCACAAGACCATGTCGCCGCCGAAGTCGCGCGTGTGAATGCCTATTTTCAGGACCGCGTGCCGACCATCAATATCTTTGGCAATAGCCCCACGGACCCGTGGTACTTTGTACCGCCACCAGATGATTCGCGGCGTGGCGGAGGTGTCGACCAGCGAGAATTCCTCTTCACGAAGGCGCTCGCGAATGGACTCACGGAAGTCATCGAGTGGTTCTACTTGTCTCCTCGGGCCGTCTCGCTTCGTCCGACACTTGCAGCATTGCTCCCATTCACGGGCGCGCTCGCAGCCGACGAGAACCGGGTTGGGATTGTCGAAATTCTCGTAACCTCGGAAGTCTACGAGACGCTATTTGACGGCAACCAGAAGCAGCAGCTCCTGAACGACCTGCTCAGCATCGCGGTCGAGCGAAGCCATGTGGAAGTGATTGATCTCTTAGTAGCTCACGGTGCCAGTGCAATCCGATCACCCGATCATAGCAGAGACCACCCGCTCGCATCTTGTGCCGCTATGGGCAACGAAGACACCGTTGCGACACTCATCGAGCACGGTGCCGTCGTCGTCGGGTCCAACTTGCTGATCCACTCGTCGTTCCTCGGCAACATCGAGTCAGCGTGCGAGTTACTGCGGTCAGGCGTCGACTGGGGAAACCACGCGGATCGTTCCAATCCTCTGCACGCCGCAGCAGAAGACGGCCATGCAGATCTCGTGCGGATATACCTGGAAGAGGGTTTTGCCGATGTTGACGCACGGAACTCCGAAGGTGAAACGGCGTTGATGATGGCAACGTGGCAGGCGAGCGCTGATCGAGGAGCAGTTGGTCCTCTCGCGGCAGAGTCAGTTACCAGTGTGCTGATCGACTGCGGTGCGGATGTATTCCTCAAAGACGCCAACGGCAGGACTGCGCTCCACCACGCAGTCGGGACCGAGTATACGAGTGTCGTCGCGATGCTGCTTGATTCAGGACTAGATCCAAACGAGCGCAACCACCGAGGGGAATGCGCTTTCGACTTGCTTCGACTGGATCACATCGACGACGACGAAGAGGGCCATGTGGCGACGCAAGCGGAGCTGCTCTTGGCGTATGGAACGGATCTTCACGCGAGGGGTCCCGATGGATTGCGTGCTCTCGACCGCCTTCAAGCAACAGACACCGGCCGTGCGCTGCTTGCGCGTCTCGCGTCGACCAATCCTCGTCAGTCAAACTGATTTGCCAAGGCGATGAATCACCCACGGAACTGTAAAGAGCACGAAAGAGATATCTCAGGTGCCACTCACCTGAATGAAATGGTGAACTCAACGAAATAGAGTTCACCATTTCGTCGAGTGACACCTGAGATAAAAAACTGTCTTCACGGTGAAGACAGTTTTATTGGGTGCGATGACAAAATATGGGACTTCACGAAAATGATTGGCTGAAACTGAGTTTATGTCATAATAGCGATAAATATGTGACCATGCAACGAGTTGACTGGAAATCATCATTTATCATTCAATAAAAATTAGGGTGCAGCCTCCCACTCACACCACTTAACTTCTCGAGTTCTCGAGTGCACCCACTCGCCTCATGGCCGCCCCAGCGAACACAGTCGAACTGGATGTTATCGCTAAACCACTTGTTGAAGAAGGGGGAAGAAGTGTTTGGCACGGTCGGAAAATGGCATTCTGTGCGACTCACTTTGTCTCACAACCAGAGTGGATAATCCGCGGCCATGGATGTACATGGCCAAGCCACTTGCCGCTGCATCGTCCTCGGAACTCTTCAGACAGGTTGTAGTTCATCCAAGTCTCCACTTCGTTGAGTGGCGTCCGAGATTAACGGCGGTGATTGCCGCGCAGTTGCCGTTGGGAAAAAGGTCACGTTTGGTAAAGTTGACAAGGCGGACAAGTGACCAAGTGTTCCTCTACGAAGCGTGACAGAATTTAGGTCTAAGTGTAGTGGAGCGTTTTGCTGGAGTGCAGTTTACACTTACTGTATGGGGCCATAGACACATCAGAGGACAGTGCTGACTCAGCACCTGACTCAACAATGTCCTCTATGTGTCTCTGGTCCCATAATTTTACCCCATATTTTAGCCAGACACACCTGCTAAGCGAAGGGCATTCCAATTTGCTGCCCTCGTCAAGTGTAATGGAGCGTGAAAATTGTGTAGCGTTCCTGACCAAGCGCCTAAAAAGAGATCAACAGGCTCACTACTCGAAGAAGAGACACTACGAAGAGGCATACCTTGCGGAGGCAACAAGCATCGAGACATTATAATTACCTCAGTCCAATGCACATACCGTTCGCGAGATTACCGTCGTTCAGACGCAGCAGCCTTGGACAAGATTCGTTTCTCGCTCAAACGAACGTGGACTGCACTGCGCAGCCACGGGGCCATTTGCTGGTGGTGGGTCTCTAAGAACTTTTCGTCGTGCTGGCGATTCCATCAACACCATAGTCCAGTGAGCGAATCATCTCAGCCCGTGAATACTTAGCGACCCGTACCTGAATAGAATTCTTGTGCTGCCGAAGACGGGTGGAACAGAGCTGTCTGACCTGGCTCTGAATCTTCTGATCGAGCGAATCCGGTGTCTTAAATGTTGGAACCTGACCATCAGTGTTGCCGCCTCCCACCGACTGGGAGAATTGCTGAATCATCGTGGCCATTTCATCCGCGTCAGCCAACCGAAACTGGAGCCATTGATGGGACTGTGAGGTCAGTGCCCCCGTGGATAATAGTGTGACTGTTTTTGGCTTGGCGTCGACACCCAACGCACTGAGCAGCGTGGCTTTGTCCTGGCTCGTCTTGTCGGCTGAGTCGAGTTGCTGAAGCTCCGCAGAAAGCGATAGCACAGCAGTGTCGAATGGATTGTTCGGCATGGTGAACCCATAATTCCGGAGCAGCCGGGTGTTGCCATGGGCCCCGTAGTTGATGAAGAGTTGCTCGCCTGGTGCGTACTCGCGCGTCGTGTGGATCGTGAATCCTTTTTCTGCATCATACTCTTGCACGCACTCGTCGCTACTCAGCCAAACAAATGTCATGAGTAACTACACAAGAGAGAGTTCGCATTCAAGAGACTCACCCGTGATTAGCGTGATTGAACCAGTCAAAGAACGGAATGAGAGTGAAGGGTTGCTGCTTGCCCGATGTGGCGCGGGACATGAGCACGGAGATGGACCAGAAGAACTTCTCAGCCGGCACGATTTGGTTCTCATCACCAAAGAGGTGCTGGTAAAGCTGGAAGTAAAACCGTGCACTGTGACGAGTCCATCAGGGCTGTGAGCTGTGAGATCGAGTTTCAACGATAAAGATTCTCCAACTCACCTCTGCTGGATCGACTGTCGCACTTCGTGGCATGCGTCGAGCGCCTCAAACTGCTGCTCGTACCAGTAGAACGGCAAGTCGACAAACTCGGGCAGCGACTGCAGATACGCGTCGCTGAGAGTCGCGCTTTGATCACTGCTGAGTCCAGCCAGTGCCCCACCTGTAGACATTGCCAAGTGCGTGCCCAGCATCAGCGCATTGGGCACAAACGACGAGCCACTGCTGCGAAATGACGGCGTCGAGAAGAGTGCGTCCAGCTGCCGCACGAATCCCGGTGCTTTCTGCTGCGCTTCGTGCAGCGCATACTCGGCCGAGAATGGATACCAAGCATCACGACTCGCTTGAAAGACCAGTGCGTCCTTGGGGACACGCTCTTTCGTGACGACGCCAACACCCATACCCGGCAGTGCAACCGCTTCAATCCATGGCGCCACAAACGAGCCAGGCACGCGCCGCACGCGCTCCTGCACGACGCGCAGCAATGTCGATGTTGGTCCCGCCATTACCGTCACCTGCTGTCACTCCTTTTGCACCAATTAGATCTGTTTATGGACACCAGTATATACGTCACTGCGTTGCTTTATTTACGGATCATTTCACATTCCTTTGGATTGAGTTGAGCAGTACTGAAGCGCGTTGGCGCTGTACTTGGCGCGACGATATTGTGCCGCTGAAGGACGACAGAGGAAACACCGGCATCATTTACAAGACGATGCGCACGTCGAGAAAACTAACAGAGTGGTGCCATCCATTTTTCATCTATCGGTCAGCTGATATGCGAAATCAACAGTTTACGGGCACGTATCCCTATTTTACGGCGCACATCACGTTATTTACGGATCAACCCACATGGCCTTGCTCCAGCCACCAGTGAAGTGAGCATCATTGAACACCATCGAAGAGCTCCCAAGTCTCAGCATGGCGGACACGCAGACGCTTGAGGATCTCGTGTCGTTTCTCTCGCACGCGCGCGCCGAGCTGCGCAAGTCGTCGGCGAGCATGCTCGCGCAGCTCACGGCGTCCGACCAGTCGACGTACCAGCTCCTGCGGCTCCAGAAGAACGACGTGATCCAGGGGCTCTGCCGCGTCGTCTCGGACCTGCGCCCGATCGCCGAGGACGCCATCAAGGCGCTCATCAACCTCACGGCCGCGAACGCGGACGCGTGCGAGCGCACGCTCAAGTTTGACTTGCTGAACCGTGTCATGACGCAGCTCGAGGACGACGAGTGGCGGCTCAAGAACCTCTCGATGATGCTCGTGGCCAACATCACGACAACCGAGGCCGGCGCGCGCGCGCTCATTGGTGCGGATGCACAGACGAGCCATACGATCGTCGCGTACCGTGAGAAGAAGATTCGCACGCTCACGACGGCGTTTCTCGAGAATGAACCCGAGCCGGATGGTGTCGACCCGGATACCAAGGAGCCGCGGTGGGATGACGAGTTCCAGTACGTCGCCATCATTCTCGCCAACATTTGCCAGCTCGAAGAAGGACGTGCGTTTGTGCTCAAGATGCGCGGCGGCAAGGCGCTCATCCACATGCTGCTGCCGCAGCTGCGGTCGCCCAACGTCGTGCGGCGGCGCGGCATCTCGGCACTTGTCAAGAACCTCTGCTTTGACACGGACAGCCACTTTTTCCTCTACGATCAACTCGACATTCCGTCCAAGGTGCTGTACTTGCTGGCCGGTCCTGAACCACTGGATGCCGACGAGAAGCTGGGCATGCACCCGGACATCTACAAGCTCGGCGACAAGAAGAAGCGCGAGCACGACCGCACTGTGCGGCTCGCGTGCGTCGACTCGCTGCTGCTGCTGTGCACGAGCCGCAACGGTCGCAACAATTTGCGCATGAAAAAGGTGTACCCGATCGTCCGCAACGCCCACTTGGAGGAGACCGACGACGAGATCGGCGACCAGATCTACAAACTCGTCGACTTTTTGATCCGCGACGAAGAAGGTGAAGAGCCCGACTGGAACAAGATCCGTGCACAAGCGTTTAGTGACGACAAGCCAGAAGAAGGCAAGCCAGCGACCGCAGGCGAGACAAGCGAGGAGAAGGCCAAGTCCACGGCCACGACCAAAGAGCAACCGCCGACTGGTGCGGTGGAGAGCGTCGTGATCGGCAAGCCTCTGCCCAGTGAATTGGCCGGGCCAACGGAACTTGTGGAAGAAGAAGTCTCGGACGATGTGGCGGCGTCGCTGCTCATGGAGATGATGAACTTGGACGTGAGCAGCGACGAAGAGGATGGCGCTACAGAAGACCCAGACATCGACTGAGCTCAGAAAGTAGGAAGTGAATAGACACGGTCTTTGCAAGCCAAGCAAGGTTTACTTGGTCATATAGTCTCATCGGTGGGGTTTCTCATTCTACTTGGGGGTGGTTCCGCTCGGAAAACGGACACAGCTAACATGGTCATCTAATGGAGAATACTCGGGGAGGGATACTCACTTGGTTGGGCGGTTGGATATATGTACAGCGTCTTCCGTCGGTCACACGGCTTTGCCTCACACTGGACTGGGCGCGAGCACTTGCGCCGATTCGGTCCACGATCAATAACTTACAGCGGGTCGTCAAAGACGAGCGGGTGGGACGCGACACCCATGTACCGCTCCTTCTCAAACTTGCGGCGCACCGCCGACAGCTTGCTGGACTTGCCAATGCCGTTCTGCGCGTTCCAGAGCATCTCCTTCAGGTCTTCCACGCAGTCGTGGAGAGCAGACTCCGAGTAGGACGAGTGGTACTGCATCGTCGCGTTCTGTAAAGCAACCACATCAGTCAGTTTCCATCCGCACTCCCCATGTATCTAGACTTCGGACGTACCCATGCTGGGAGATCGTTCATCTGCGTTCGCGCAATGTGCACCGCCGCTGCCGCGATTCGCGAGGGCGCGTGCTTGATCATCTTGTACTCTTGAAGCGTGCGGTCAATGACAAAGTGCGCAAAGTGCTCGACGCGGTCGTCACACGTGCGCGAGGCCTTGAGGAATCGCTTCATGAACTGGTACGCCGTCGGGAAGGTGACGCGGTAGCCGACACTGGTCAGCATATCCACTTCCATCGAGAACAACTCCTCGCGCGTGTAAGCATTGTCGGTGATCTTGACAAAATCATCGGCCTCTGGCGGGTAGATCTCCTCGTATTTGGCGGCGATAAACAGCGCCGTGACGCCCACGAGCTGCAGTCGGCCACGAATGACCGTGAGATTCTTCTCGAGGTGGCGGTCGATGAGGTGGATGGCAATGTGGAGAGTCTGCGGGTTCAAGTTGTACTTGAGGTGCACATCCACGAGCCAGTCAATGAGGATCGCACGCATCTTCGAATTGAGGTCCGACTGGCGGGCCATGTACGACGGGCTTGGCATGCGGCCTTTCTCCGTCTCCAAGTGGTACTTGGTCAGGTCCTCGGCGTACTGCCAGACCGCGGTGGCGTCGTGCTTGTCCTCCGCGTCGATGTCGTGGACAATGGCGGCCGCGGCAGCCACAGCGTCTTCGTTGATCGTTTTCAGCTCGGGCGCCGACGAAGCGAAGAGCGGCGATCGCTTATCGCCGAGCACGAGGCTGCCAAACGTATTGGCGACAGGCGTCGTGCCGATTTGGCCTGTGTACGCGCGCTTGGCGACCTTGGACGTCGTGGTCTTCTTGTGCTGCATCGCCATGGTCGTGGCCTTCTTGATCTATTCGAACTCCAATCGCAAGCGTAAGAATTCTCCATATTCCACATCACCATGGCGCAAGCCTGTCTATCGCACGTACGTTGATCTTGTTGGTCACATCGCCGAGCGCGCGGCGCGTCGTGGTCGTCGCGGTCGTCGACGCGTTGGTAGGCTGCGGCTTGAGGCCGCGCGGGCGCTTGTCGGTGAGGCCGTTGTCGCTCAGAGCCTTGTAGGTCTACCCACATACCGAGAAAACCCATGAGCATACTCGCCTCTCGCCGAGGGAAGGAAGAGAGACGTACCTGGCGGCTCACTTTGAGTGGGCGTGGGTTGGTCACCTCGATGGGCGCATCGTTCTCGTTGTTGTAGAGCGTCGCCATGATGGAGGACGGAGGACGCGAGGGGGAGGAGGAGGAGGAGGAAGAAGAAGTTCTGACTGAACCACGCTGCCGAGGAGACGCACGAATGAGGCGGCGGATCGGGAGATGGAGAGATGCTCCGAGGGCCGGTTGGGATTTTGGGATTTCAAATTGCGAGCTGAGACTTGCCCCTGACGGTTTGCCGCCTGTCCTTTTTTGAAAGTTTGAAACATGTACCGTCACTATCCTCCAAAGTACGATCATGCTTTCCATTCATTGGCTGTAAATGTACTACTTTTCACCCAATCAGTCTTCATCTGTAAAAACAAACCAGCTGGAGCCGTAAGAACTCGATGCTCGTAAAAACCCCTGGGGATCTTTTACCGGCATGGACTGCAAACTTCAAGAAGATTACGAGTGAGAGAAAAGATGCATTCAGGACGGATGCGAATTTGCATTCACCATCGAGAAGGGGGAGTGAAACCGGGAGGGGCCGGTCAAAACGACCCAAGGGACAGAGCCACTCAGGCTCATTTTCTGTTTCGCCCCGCCGCGTCAACCGCCGCTTTCAAGCCCCCGTCCCTCTCTCTCTCTCTCTCGTGATCCACCATGAGTGCCATGCGCAAGGTCGAGACGCTCGGCAAGCGCAAGAAGTCCATTGACGGTACGGAAGGGGATGCGAGTGTCGGGGAGGGCGAATATCCGTGCTCAATGGGCGCGGTCTGTTTGTGTAGCCGAGAGCGTCAAGGAGATTGAACCGAAGGACGAGTTCAATCCCAACAAGTTTTACGTTTCGCTCACGTCCCACGCCGAGCAGTTTGGCGTCGAGCCCGTGCGCATTCGCGTACGTTTTTGTTGGCGTGTTTTGGTTTCTTTTGGCGGACGTTAAATGAGAAAGGCCAACTAATTTTTCTGACCCATTTTTCCATAGTGGGGGCAGAAGGAACCGGACGTGCGCGGCCCCATCATCGGAACGAACCGCTACCACAAGTACCGCAATGCCATCGGCGCCCACGGCGGCTCGTACTGCATCTACCGTGGCCTGGCGGTGCGTTTCTTCTTCCATTCTATCTAAGAAGTACTGCAGTGGAGTCCTCATGATTTTGTCTACCTCTCTTGCAGATTGCCTCGGGGGCTATGGACAAGGTGCGCCCGAGATTGGGGCTTTTCTTCACGTCCCTACATCCTGCTGACTGACACCTTTTCTCCAATAATGCAGGACTCGTTCCCGAACTTGGCCCAGACCACGCCGGCGGCAAAGATTGGCCCGCACAGCACGTGGGCCGACCCGGAAAAGGTGCCGCTCCGCCTCTTGGTGCCTTGTGATCACATTACGAGGAGTACTGACTCGGCTGCCATTGACCCTGACAGATTGTGACCATTGACCCCTTTGGCCATTGTGTGGTGGAAGCTTTTGCCGAGCATTTTGAGAAGGGCTACGACATCCGCCCGACGATCGCGGTCACCAAGGCGCACATGGACCTCCCGGAAATCCAGGAGGCTCTGCGCGCTGGACGGTTGACGCCCGACGGCAAGATCCTCAAGGAGTCGGGCCAGCTCGTCATCACAAAGGCTGCGATCGACCCCGTGTGGTACCTGCCCGGAGTGGCCAAGCGCTTCAACACGACTGAGGCCAACCTTCGCCAGCAAATCTTCCAGGAGACCAACGGCATGTATCCGGAGCTCGTCACCCGCACGGATCTCAAGGTGTTCTTGCCACCGATTGGCGGGTACGTATGCACATCAAAACGATTGGAACTGCACTGGGTGTGCCGCTAACGAACCACTGGAAATTATCGTGCAACAGCATCTCGATCTACATTTTCGGCAAGGTCGAAAACGTTTCTGACCCGACCAAGACACTCGCAGTCCGTGTCCACGACGAGTGCAATGGCTCGGACGTCTTCGGTTCGGACATTTGCACGTGTCGTCCGTACCTTACGCACGCCATTGAAGTCTGCGTCGAGACGGCTCAGCAGGGAGGGTGCGTTTTGTCATTCCCACTTTGCGGAGCCTTCGGTATCTGGTGCTGAGATCTCACTATGTTTGTGGTGTCTTGTTAGTGCTGGTGTCATTGTGTACTTCCGTAAGGAAGGCCGCGCGCTTGGCGAAGTCACCAAGTACTTGGTGTACAACCTGCGGAAGCGTCAGGAAGGTGGCGACACTGCCGAAGAGTACTTCAACTGCACGCAGCAGGTCGCCGGGATCCAGGACGTTCGTTTCCAGGCGCTCATGCCCGATGCACTCCACTGGTTGGGCATCACCAAGATCGACAAGTTTGTTTCGATGAGCGACATGAAGCACGACGCGATTGTGGACTCGGTAGGTTGACTTGCGATGGCACTGTGCGCGTGGTGGCGCTGACAAGCTCCTGTTTCATGATCTATCTGTAGGGCATCAAAATCATCGAGCGTATCCCCATCCCGGAAGAGCTCGTGCCTCGCGATGCCCAAGTGGAGATCACGGCCAAGGTTTTCGCTGGTTACAACGGCGGAAACGTCTACAAGGTCGATGAAGAGAAGTTGAAGCAGGTCAAGGGCCGCGGAGACGAGGAGTATGTGGAGTAGGCGGCTATGACAATACTGTTACTACGCAGGTGAAGTGATTGTGATCGGTAGTACATTGCGGTCGAAACCCACATTCAGACTAATAAACAAAGACATAAACGACACACTGTGCGAGAGGCTTCATTTCATTACTCATACATAATCTTCAGGTTTCGTGCATTCGATCCATTCACTCAGGGCGCAGGTGTCCCGTGGACCTGGAACCGATAGAGGCACGTGTAGTCCGGGTGGCCGTGGTTGGACGCAATCTCGAGCGTCGCACCATCAATGGCGATGCGCTGACGGAGCGACGACGTCAAGCGGAATGTCTGCGAGGCTGCTCCGTCTCGCTCGTAGGTAAAGTTGCCAAACGGTAAAAACTCGACCACGTCTCGCGATCGATCGGCTGCTACACCAAGCACGCGAAAGCTTTTCGGAGCGGTCGAAAAGTCAGTCGCGATCTCTTCTGGAATGTGGTCGATGGTGACGGAATCGGCAAAGATACGTCGAGCAAACTTGACCGTGAGACGTCCGGTCGACCCGGTGAGGCCCCAGCAGCTTCCAATCTCCTTGGTTTCCTGTTTGAAAATGCGTTGGTCAGTATAGTGTTCTAAAAGCCTGAAGATAAGGGCGTCCACAAGGGACTCACCGAGAGGGCAGTCTCTGGCTGCGCATTGTGGCGGGACAGCCACCAGGGAATGTCATGAGGCAAAAACAGGCTACTGATCTTCAGTATCGGGGACGACCGGAATGACGTCGATGTGAAAGGGGAGTCACCAGCGGGGAAGCCAAACAGACTCTCCAGTAGCTCAAGAGGCGAGCGACTCTTGCTGTCGAGGAGATCGCTAATAGTACCACCAGCAATACATCGTTAGCTCCTCGAACCACCAACTCCCATTGATGCGCCGGCTCTGAAATGACCCACCTCTCATGGCGGACGACCATACCCCCGTTCGCGAGAGCCGCATAGTCTGGTGCCCCCGCCTTTTGCTTGTCAACTTTCACGACGGCCGATTCGATCATCGAGATAAGGGCAGGATTGGCGGCATCGAGTGTATGCAACGTCTTGACATTGTCCACGAGGATTTGTTTCTCGGCCAACAGCGACTTGAGCATGCGGTCTTCAACGTCAACGACCTCGCGTTCAAGAGTCATGTGGAGCTCTTCTTGCAGCGCTGCTTTCCATTTGAATAGTTCTTCCTTGAACGCACGCTCATTCGCCATCGACATGGATGGTGGTTTGTTGCTCGAGGAGGATGTTGAACCGGCCGTTCGAAGTTGCTGTAGTCAAGATGCACATACGATGAGAACACTCAATTCTTTCGAACGCCGGAAAGAAAATCACCGCTTACCAGAATGTCGTCTTGGTGGTGGGTCACCGTCTCCATCAACTCATGCTGCTGATTGCTTAGTGCGCGAACCGTCTCTTCGAGCTTGGCTGACTTGTCTTGGAAGCGTTTCCACTACAACACGGAGCCGAAAACCCCATCAGTGACAAGAAGCTAGCAGACAGCGCCGCTTGCCTCACAGAGAACATACCAGCGTTTCCGCATGCTTGCTCACGACGTGTTCGATGTGGATGGAGAGAATGCTGTTGCTGTCCACGACACTGAGCTTCTTCTGCGTGTCCTCGTGGACCTGGCGGAACGATTCGTGGAGCAAACGAAGCCCCTCAAACTCACGCTCTTGCGTGACGATCGTGTTTCGCAATGATGTGATCTCCTCCTGCATGGCCGACAACTTGACGTCGACAATTTCTTGCACGACCGACCGCATCATGCCTTTCTCGTACGCCAAATTGGCCTGGACGCCAGCCGACGAGGTTGTCAGAATGTCGACGTATCGGATCGCCGTCGTGAGGTAGTGCGGCACGAGGATCGCAATGAGAAAGCAGCCGAGCGGCAAAAGCAGCCACACAAAGTTGAACGTCATGAAGAAATTACGCACGACGAACTGCTACGAATACACCGGCGATCAGTCTTGTTTCAGCCGCCCTCCGATGATCAGACGCGACATAACGTACCCAGAAGTCGCGGACTGCGGCCGTCGCTTGGCGGACATGACGTGAGCGGTTCAACTTGGTGACAAACGCTGCAAATAAGACCAATAGCCACGTGTTTGTTAGATCTTCTATAACTTCAACATCATTGGTCATAGACAATGCTGCCCGTTACCAGAATTCGCTGCTCGTCGGCGCAACGCGCCAAAGACACCTTCCCGTCGTGCCGCTGAAGCCTGACGCGGTCGAGTAAAGCTTCTTCCCGTGGGGGTCGCCTCGTCCTCGTCGTCGGTCTCAGCTTCGTCGTCATCTTCGTGGACAAGCCGACCACGGCCAAACGCGTCAAACTCTTGCACTTCCTCGACGTCATCGTCGGCATCATCCCCGTGCACAAACTGCTGCACGACCTCCTCTTCCTCTTCCTCGTCGTCCTCGTCGTCCTCGTCGTCGGCTTCCTCCAGGCGCAGCGTGCGCTGTACGGGCGCCGGCGTGAGCGTGCGCTCCCCGTTGCTGGAGCTGCTCACACTCGTCGTGGCGCTATAGCTCGTGCTGGTCGTCGACGTGGACGTCGTCGTCGCCACGCGTCGCTGTGCAGGCGACGAGCGCAGGCTGTACTTGCGGCCGCTCATGCTTCCCAATCTTTGGAGCTTTCTGTTGGCGGCAACAAGGGTCACTCCAAGCGGGATGGATTTCACCTCGATTATGAGGTTTTATTATAGTCACTATCAAAGGGAGGTTTTTTATGGGGTCCAAGCGCGGGGTTTTCTGGCGAAACGGGCGGAAGAGGATATTGCGGCGAAATGGGCCACCTCTCTCGCCCGGAAATGGCGTGTTGACCGCCGACCACACACGCGCGATGGTGGTGCGATGGAGGCCGCAGTATTATATGGCTTGCGGAATGCGAGCTTGGCGGTCTCCATCACTTCCTGGCTGTGCGCGACTGTAAAATGAAATTAGGCGACGCTGATTGGTCTAAATGCATATCGCAACTTAAACGCAACATAGGTCGGCCGCACATTGGTGGAGCCTCGTTCGAAACTCGCAACCTGGAACGCGGGAAGACGTCTCTCGCTCGCGGTCGATGGCGACTCCGAACGGCGCGGCCATGGGGAAGAAAGAGGACCACGTAGCGAACGAAGGTATCCACGTAGAGGACGCGGGCGTGGACGGCATTCACGGCGCCCACGACGTCGTCTCGGCCGAGTCGCTCCATGGTGTTCACGGCCAGCACCATGCGCACTCGTTCACGTCGTTGCTGGGCGGCGACCGCAAGCGCGAGAGCGACTCGGACATCCACGACGAGGAGGAGAACGATGAGGAGGACGACCACGACGAAGATCCGGCCCGCATGATGACCATCCCAGAGGACGACGCGTCCTTTGTGCAGTGCCCGCCGATCGAGCAGAGTTTCGAGTCGTGGGAAGAGTTCCACCACGCTATGGAGGAGTACTGCATCGCGACGCACCAGCCAATGCGGCTGCGCACGTCCGACTCGGCCAAGGCCGTCAACTCGCGCGCAGCCAAGCGAAACAGCCTCAAGGAGCCGATCGATGAGACCGTGGGCTTTGTGAAAAAGCTCTATTTGTGCACTCACGGTGTCAAGACGAAACCGCGCGGCAAGGGCAAGCGCCCGCGGCAGCACTATCGGTATATGGGGTGTCCAGCTATGATTCGCGCGTGCATCTCGGAGCGCAAGCCCAGTGAAGGCGCTGCACTCAAGAGCAAGTACGCCGTCCGCGTCGTGGCCCAGGTACGCGAGATCTCCTTTTATCAGTTAGTATCCGCTCGCCTGACGCCAGCTGTTTTGCTCGTTTGTGAGCAGATCAACAAGCACAACCACCGGCTCAGTGAGCATTTGTTCAAGTCGTACTCGGAGAGCCGCGTTGTGATCGACGACGACCTCGTTGTGCCCATGAGTCAGGGACGTCTCAAAGATGAGACCCAAGCGGCGCCGGCTGTGTCGGTCGAGCAGCTCACCTCTGATACTGGTACGCGCGCGCTTGAGTACCAGACGCTTTCGGCCGTCGATTGCGTTTGACACCCTTGCAAAAAAGAGAGCGCGGTCTCATGCACTTGTCAATTCTGTCCATTGTGCAGCTCTTTTCCAGACGCAGGCGCTGGACCTCATGGCGAGCTCGCGCGTGAAGCTCCGTGTGGGATGGATCGGCACGGGTATCATGGGCACGAGTATGTGTTCCCACCTCATGGTACGTTTATCATGACAAGGCAGAATGCGAATGATGCAAGAGCATGGACTGACCCAACCGTGCATCGCAGAATGCCGGGTATGAGATGACGGTGTACAACCGCACGGCGAGCAAGTGTAACGCATTGAGGGAGAAGGGCGCGCGCGTTGTCAACACGCCCGCTGAGGTAGCGCAGCACACTGGTATGTTTATACCGCACTGGGGCGATTGGGATCATGACCCATCGGAGGAATTTACTTGTTCTCTCGTTGTCCAATGTGTGTAGACATCGTCTTCGTCATCGTCGGATATCCGTCTGATGTGCGTTCCGTGATTTTGGACCCGCACTCGGGGCTGCTCTCGAACATGAGGGTTGGCGGCATCATTGTGGACATGACGACTAGTGAGCCGTCGCTCGCCAAGGAGATTGCCGAGGCCGCCAAGGCCAATGGCGTCTCGGCCCTGGACGCACCCGTGTCTGGTGGTGACGTTGGCGCGCGGGAAGCTACTTTGTCGATCATGGTCGGCGGTGAAGTTGACGCTGTTTACGCGACGATGCCATTCTTCAACATCATGGGCAAGAACGTGCGCCACATGGGTGGACCCGGAGCCGGCCAGCACACCAAGATGGTCAACCAGATCTTGATCGCGACCAACATGATTGGTGTCGTCGAAGGCCTCTTGTACGCCAAGCGAAGCGGCCTCGACATGAACGAAGCGATTCGCGCGGTCAGTGCGGGCGCCGCCGGGTCGTGGTCGATCAGCAACATGGGGCCGCGCATTGCGAAGCGCGATTTCAACCCGGGCTTTTTCGTGGAGCACTTTCTCAAGGATATGGGTATCGCGTTGAAGGAGGCCGAGCGAATGAATCTGTCGCTGCCGGGTTTAGCGCTGGCAAACCAGCTCTACATCGCCGTCAAGGTGAGGGCAAGTTTGGGCGGGTTTAGCTGTGATCATCTCATTCTCACTATCTTCTGTCATAGGCTCAGGGCCACGGTCGTCTCGGTACACAGTCGCTAATGCTCGCACTGGAGCATCTCAATGGTGAGTGATCTCTTTGGTCGACTGAAAGCTGAAAAAAAAGAACTTGTGCTGACCTTTTATTTGTAGCCATCCATCCTGAGAAGGCGAGTAATGTTGAAGTGATCTAAACCGCTCCATCCGTTGCCAGCATGAAGCCATTCCAATCGTCACAGCATGCCCACACTCAGAAGCAAAGCCGTTTACGCACATGTAGGATGCCTGACATATATGTTTTTTTCTTTCTCCGCCTTGGATCCATTTTCCAGAGTATCCTTCAGTGGCGTTCACCTCCTGTCAATCATCCCGTGTGATTTGCATGTTGCTTGCCTCTGATTGGCCAAAATGACCTCCAAAGCGCGATCTTTCTTCTAGTCTCACTTGACCCACAACTCACTGAGGGAGGTGACCACAGCTGCGCTGAACGACGATGGACCGACTTGCTCTCCGGACGACCGCCACTGTTCGAGCTGCGCGCCAGCATTGGCTTGGTCGTTCTATCCGGGGCACTCAACGCACCATGGCAACCTCCGTCGGCAACCAGCGTGTCGGCTGGATCGGCACGGGCATCATGGGCACGAGCATGTGTTCCCACCTCATGGTGCGTTCATCAGCAGATACCGAAATTGAATGATACACGAGCATAGACTGACCCAACTTCGCATTGCAGAACGCCGGATATGAGATGACGGTGTACAACCGCACGGCGAGCAAGTGTAACGCACTGCAGGAGAAGGGCGCGCGCGTCGTCAACACCCCAGCAGAGGTTGCGGAGCACTCGGGTACGCCAATGCTCCGGAGTATGGCAAATCAGCGACTGGACTCACTCTCGATCTCCATGTTTTATTGTGCATTATAGATATCGTATTCGTTATCGTCGGGTATCCGTCGGATGTGCGTTCCGTGATCCTCGACCAGCAATCCGGAGTGCTCAGTCGCCTGAAGGCTGGTGGAGTCGTCGTGGACATGACGACCAGTGAGCCGTCGCTCGCCAAGGAGATTGCCGAAGCTGCCAAGGCCAAGGGCGTCTCGGCTCTTGATGCGCCCGTGTCGGGTGGCGATCTCGGTGCCCGGGAAGCCACTCTGTCGATCATGGTCGGCGGCGAAAAAGATACTGTCGACGCGACGATGCCACTCTTCAACATCATGGGCAAGAACGTGCGCCACATGGGTGGACCCGGAGCCGGCCAGCACACCAAGATGGTCAACCAGATCTTGATCGCGACCAACATGATTGGTGTCGTCGAAGGCCTCTTGTACGCCAAGCGAAGCGGACTCGACATGAACGAAGCGATCCAAGCAGTCAGTGCTGGCGCCGCCGGGTCGTGGTCGATCAGCAACCTAGGGCCGCGCATCGCGAAGCGCGATTTCAACCCGGGCTTTTTCGTCGAGCACTTCCTGAAGGATCTAGGCATCGCGTTGAAGGAGGCCGAGCGCATGAATCTGTCGCTGCCGGGCTTGGCGCTGGCAAACCAGCTCTATATCGCCGTCAAGGTGAGGACAAACACCTCTCTCTTCTTCCTTCCGTGGATAAGTTGTTTACATTGTTACTTTTACTTTGTAGGCTCAAGGCCATGGTCGCCTCGGCACACAGTCGCTTATGCTCGCACTGGAGCATCTGAACGGTGGGTGATCTCGTCGTGGCGGTTCGTTCCCCACGTTCCACGTTAATGACTGAAGCACTGAGCTTGTCAAATGGATTTGTAGCCATCCATCCCAAGTAGGCGCCAGGATGTTAACCCCCTCCCCCCAGTGTCCATTGCCGATATGAAGCCAAACGCAGCCGTCATGCGCGCCAATATTCTCGCACGTCGACAACTCTTCCAATGGTGTTGGTGCATGATGTGAAATCTTATTTCCTGAAATTTCACATTGGGCAGATGTGTATTTTGTGTTTTCTCCACTTCCTTGCTTCTGATTGGCTCTACAGGATGGCAGTCTGGGGCGCTCTCAATAGTGCGCTCTTCTTCTTTCTCTGCATTTCCGAGAGCTCACCAACGAAGGGAACATCGAAGGAACGCGACGACAGCATGATGGATCTGCCGGAAGAAGAGCTCAAGCTGCCACTCGTGACGCCCATCGACACCCAGAACAACACGCTCAGCGGGAGCGCGGGGTCGACGCGGTCAGTAGGATCTCAGGGCAAAGGCCCGTCGCCACGACGCACCGGGTTGAAGCCCGTTGAGCCCCAACGAATCGGCGGTGGTGGCGCTCCGACGGGCACCCACTACGTCGCCATGCGCACGAATGGTGACGACGGCGGCGAAGAAGAAGAGAAGGAATCAGAGAATCGCAAGTTCCCGTACGCTGCGCCCAACGTGCACCCGTATGCTGTGCCGCAGTACGAACCGAACGCGTATGGCGGTCGCGGCAACGCCGGGTGGGGCGGCGGAGGTGGCCACGAGGGCATGTTTGACCAGTCACGGATACCGACAATCGACATCGTCTTTAGCGGCATGTACACGCTCGCTGCAGCGCTGACGATCCTGGAAGGGTTTGGCATGCTGATCTATTCGTCGTTCCTCGGTGGTACGTAACTTTCTCTCCTGCCACGGAAGAGTCTTTGCACTGACACGAGAGTTTCTTGTTTTGTTTATTTGCAGCCTTAGTGGGTCTCTACACAATGGCCTTCGGTACGTCTGCTCTATGGAAAGCTGCTGGGTGTGTGTTTATGAATTCGTGCTAACCAGTCCATGCGTCCGTAGGCTGTGTGGTCATTCTCTTTGACTTGAAGTCAGTTGTGTACGGCGTGAGCGTGGAGCAGTACTTCCCGTTCCTGGGCAACTACATCGGTCGAGCACTCACGATCGCCTTTTTCGCGGCGCTCTGCGGCCACACGTACGCCTATTCGGGGTTCACCAAGTGGATCGTCTGGTACAACCTGCTCGTCGCGACACTCCAGGGCTTTGTCTACTTCACCACCAAGACCGTGACGCCGGCCGACCACGGCCACATGGACGATCTCCCAGACATCTAAACGTGCGCTCCAACGACCACCGGTGTGAGAGATTTGTATAGCCCTTTCGGTAATCTGCATGTTGCGAAATGGACCCTTTGCCCTTCAACATGCTCGCAATACGGTTTAATACCGGTACACACCAGTCAACCGGTTTCTCACCGGTACCCTACCGGTTCAAAAAAGTCAGTAAGCGGATGGCCACTGTCTTTGGACTGAACAGCCCTGTTCTCTGGCCTTTGACTTGGTTTTTGTATACCGGGGCGGACCATCTTGAGCAAGCCTCAACATCCGTCATCGTCCTCCCTTCCCATCATCCACCATGGCCCCAGCTGCCGCGGATTCCGCGGCGGAAGCCATCAGTGCGACACGCGGCGCCTACCACAAGCCCCGCTCCCGCGCAGACCACGGCGAGTTCCACGCGGGCGCCACCGCGCTCTCCCTGGACGACTACGACACGGACGACACGGACACGGACATCGTGACCCGGGACCGCCGCTCGTCGTCTGTGGAATCCGCTCTATCCATCGTCGGCGAGGACGTTGCCCACAGCGCCGGCATGATGGGCGGCTGCTGTCGCGGCTACAATGCGCGCCTGCTCTTTCTCATGGGCTGCGCCATGATCGAGTACGTGGCCCACACGGTCGTGCTCGTGCTCGGGCCCATGATCGCGCTCCATTTCTACCCGACGACCTCGTACCCGCGGCTGGGCTTTTACGCCGCCATTCTCTCGGCCTCGGGGTATCTCGGAAGCATGCTCAGCTGCAAGTTGTGGGTCAACATTGCGCGCTCGCTCAAGAGCGCCAAGGGCGTCATCCTCTGGGGGCTCGCGATTCTTGGCTCTGGCTTTTTCAGTTTGCTGCTCTGCCAGAGTCTGCTGGCCATGGCTATCGTGCGCTTTGCCATGGGGCTTTTCAGCGGCGTGATCCCCGTCGCGCTTATCGAGATTGACAACATTTGCGGGTGCGTTTGTATGATGACCAGTCTGTAGCTCTTCGCCCGAGTCTCACTCGTTGATATGTGATGGTGTGCATGTTAGGAACCGGCAAACGCGACTGGCGGTCGCGACCAAGTACATGGGCATTCTCGTGGGCGCCGGCGTCACGTGTCTGCTCGTGGGGCTCGGCGACAAGCTCTTTACGGTCACCAGCACGGTCCACGACGACTCGGCGCTCTACTTTTACCCCTTCTGTTTCGTCTCGATCATATCGTGGATCGCGCTTGTCGTTATGCTCATTGGTCTCCGCATGCAGACCCGCAAGTCGTACGTCCCCCTCACGAGCGAGGGCGATCCGAACCACAAGCCGCAGCGCCGTAGTGCCATGGACGACTCGCCGCCGAGCAGTCTGTCGGGGGCCACGGGTAGTTCCCTCAGCAAAGTCAAGTCGGCGTTTGAAGAGACGTTTCGGCGCACGAAGAACCCGCTCAAGAAGTTGCTCATTGAGCCGCGGCCGCACTTCCGCACGATCCGCAGCATTCTCCCGCATTTCTACCACGGGTACACAGAGGATGGCCACGTCGTGATTTGGGACTTTGTGGGCCAAGTCAACATGGACAAGCTCACGTCGGGCGGCTTCACCACGGTCGACATTCGCGCGCACTATGAGTTCTTTATTTACTTCGCTCTCGAGAAGCTCGTCAAGGCCAGCACGCAGAAGATTGTCTATGTAGTGGACCTCGAGGGGCTCTCGCTTACGGACACGGACGAGCGCGTGATCGACCACGCCGGCACGATCATTGAGGCCCTGCAAAAGTCGTTTCCCGACAAACTGGAGCAGCTCGCTGTGATCAATGCTCCAGTGTGGTTCTCGCAAGTCATGGCCGGCCTCAAACCGCGGATCGCCAAGCGCACGCTCGACAAGATTCAGTTCTTCGCCAAGGATAAGGCCGCCGAGGAGTTGTCGGAGCTGCTCGGTGTCGACAGCCTGCCGAAGAAGTATGGCGGCCGCAATGGCGTCGAGTATGGGAAGAGTAGCCAAGAGCGAGCACTTGGAGACCATCTCCGCCAAACCACGGGACTGCTGGAAGAGACGAAAGAGATTATCCGTGGCGGAAACACCCGAGGTGCACGAGCGGGTAGTCTGCGCAGTGATGCCGACAGCGACGAAGAGGCCTTTTTCGACTGTTCCGAGTATGGGCTGCGCGACTCATTTGATGACAATGACGACGACATTTCGATCGTGGTGCACTCGCAGTCTACTCACCAGCAGCACGGCACGTCAGAGCTGGTCGCGCGAGGCCCCACACTGTCGCCGACCAAGCCGTCGAGCCGTTCGCCCTCGGACAAGAAGGTCCATGACATGGAAATGGGTACGAGCATCGCCGAGGCCAAGCGCAAGTCGCAGTCGGCTTCGTCTGCGTCCGCGGCGGCATCCATTCAGAGCGCGGACATTAGCAGCGGCATCACGGAGCTCGCGATCACACGCGAGCCCCACGCGTGCCTGGTTCTCGCCGTGTTTTTCTGTTGGTCGCTGATTCAAGTGGGCTTTGACGAGATATTGCCGCTCTGGTTTTTCCGAAAGCACCCTGTTCCCGTCGACGCAGGCACGGTCCACGCCGCCACCGGATTGACCTCGACCATCTCGTCCGTCACGATGCACCTCTCGATCAGCCTCGCGACCATGGCGTTCACGTACTTGCTGGGGCAGCTCGTCTTGTGCCGCTCGTCGTCCAGTGTCATGACGCCGCTCGCGACGCTCCGCTTGGGGCTGCTCTTCCAGATTCCGGCAGTTGGTGCGTTCCCGTTGCTCAACGTGTTTCACCTGGACACGCTCCAATTCGCGTCGGCGCTCGTCGTCGTGCTCGTGCTGCTTAAACACGCGACCGCCGTGGTCGCGCTCCACGGTCTCATGGCGCTGCTCGACAACTCGATCGCCGTCGACCGACGGCTCGTTGCTCACCGCGCCGCCCACGTCGTGTCGTACGTGGCATGCCTGATTTCGGGCGGCGCCGCGCCGGCTCTGTTTGCGTTGCTCGGGTACTTTGCCAAGGCGTTCCCGTTCGACCAGAGTCTGCTCTACTTTGTGCAGGCGGTGAGCCTCGGGTTTTTGTTTCTCTTTTCCTTTTTGATTCCGAGCCGGCTCAACTTCCCCATGCTCTTTGCCATGAGCAAGAGATAGATGGAGAGAAAGAGCGAATGATCCCCCTCAATGTACTACCAACCTTCTTAGATCTTTCCTTATCGTTTCCCTCTACGGAAGAGGAGGCGCCAAGGGGCTTTGTTGTGAGGATATATATTGCTTATTTACAACGTTCGCTGCTACTAGTAGTAACGCTGGGGGACACAGCCATTCCGTGGGTCGTCCATGGGGTCGCACAGTACGTGCCGTCGGACTGAATGGGCGCGTGCCGCAGTGTGCACGCGCGCAGTCTATGGGGCCATGATGAGAGAGGTTCTCTTCTCCCCGCGCCACGAGTCGCTGGGCTTGCAGACGCTTCCTATCTTCTCTCTACATGGCGCTGTTGAGCGGCTGCTGCGTGGCCATGCCCGACTTGAAGTAGAAGGAGAGTACCACGAGCAGCAGACCGTTGAGCGCCACGAGAAAGTACATTTGCACGTAAAACAGCGAGTCCCACACGTAGATGGCGGCAAAGTAGGCCACGTAGAGGCCCGTGACATGGGCCGAAATGCCGAGGAAGGACGCGAGCCGCACGACGTAGCCGTACTTGTTGATGTAACTCGCGTGGTAGTGGTCGTCGCACTTGGCGAGCATGCCATGGCGCGTGCTCTCGGCCTTGGACGCCGCGTCCGACGTGACGGCCGTCTGCACCATGAGGTAGACCACGTAGATGCCGAGCAAGATCGATTCGAGCGAGTACGGGTCCTTGGCCTTGGCTTCCGCAAACTCTTGCTTGACGCTCTCGACGGTCTCGCCGTCGCACTCGGAGAACGGCAGCGCGTTCTCCATGTACGTGTTCTTGATCTTGTCGTAGATGATCGCGTGGAGCCAGAGCGAGAAGCCGGAAATGATGGCCACGTAGAAGTACGGCGCGCCGTAGCGGTTCGCGCTGAGCAGGCCGAGGATCCACATATTGGGCGCGATCACGAGTCCGTCGACGACGCCGTCGAGGATGCGGCCTGTGCGCGTGCCGCGCTTGCAAAGTCGCGCGACCTGGCCGTCGGCGCAGTCCGACACGATCCACAGGAACATGAAGAGACTCGCGGCGAGCAGCGACTCGTGCGGGTGCCACGCGAGCGGGTAGTGGAACTCCGAGTCGTAGAGACACAGCGCCGAGGCCCAGCCGAGGCCGAGCCCAAAGATCGTAATCTGGTTGGGCGTGACCACAAACGGCAAGTAGCTAATGACCACGGCCGTGACGGCCGCGAGGCGCCGGTGAAAGTAATAGTCCACGAGCTCCTCCACGTCAAACATCTTGGTCGAGACGGCGTTCTGGTACCGCTCGAGCAGCGTGAGCCCGAGGTCCAAGGACGACGTCGAGCGCAGCAGCGCCTTGCTCTCGTCCTCGCTGTCCACGACCGCGATCTTTGCGTTCAGCGTCTTGGCGGCCAGGGCGCGGTGCGTCATCATGTTGGACTTGGCGTCGGCGCCGTTGGGTTTCTTGGCCGAGGGTGCCGACGCCTTGAGCGCCCCGACCGTCTCGAGGCGGCCGCCGCCGTTCGGTGGCGACGCCGGTGCCGTCTCCATGTGCAGCAGCGCCATGAGTTCGTGTCTGTTCGAGAAGGAGTGGACGGAGGGCGAGGGCGGTCTGCGGAAAATGCGCAAGTGCGGTGGCGGCCAAGCTGACACCAACGGCGAACCCGAAGAGATCCGCTGGAATTGGAAGAATGGGATAAAACCTCAGCCGATGAGTTCGAGCCGGCTCGTCTGCCGATGCGTCCACATACAAAAAGGAGGTATGTGAGCGACATGTTAGGGCCCGCCCAGAAATAGACAGGGAGCTCCCATGGCAGTCTGCAAGGTTTTACAAAAGACGATGAGACAGAGGAGCGCGTCCTGTCACTGCAGCACGGCTGGCTCGGACGAGCAGCAGGGGTTCCTTTTTCTCACAACATGGTGAGGCGATCCTCCTCATCCCTCTCACCCGCCATGTTCCTTCCTTCTCCTTGGCGCCGATGGTCGGATGATCCGCTCGATCCGACTCGGACCAACAGCGTAATCACCAGAGACGGCAGCATCGCCGACGTGTGCGAGCAGTGAACGCATTGCAAGTCGCAGTCTTTCTATCTACATGAGGGAACGGAACTTCCTGAAGCCGCTCCGGCAGCTACGGCAGCTGCCTTCGTCGCCTCTTTCCCTCGGGGGGAACTGCCAGTGCTCCAATTCGATTGGAACCTGATCTGTTTTTTGCACAACGCGAGCTGGCTGGGAGTAAAAGTGTGCCACTGGCTGAACTTTGTGGGGGGAGAGCAGAGCCACTTGTTATGATGTAGCCAAGACACTAAGGACCAAGGCACAACCGCAGCAGCGATATGGAGAGCGAGTGAAGCCATGTCCTCAACGCAGTGCTGAGTGCACCGCGACGTTGGCGATCTAGAGTCCCATGCGCTTGAAGTTGTAGTGTATTACGCAGGAGTGGTGGCACAACACCCACCAGTGGTGGTATCCACTCAACGTGAGAAGATCATGTCCCACTTCTGCATTCAACCCTCTGGGCCTCACTATGGCCAAGTACTATGCCAAACGTTGGTGCTGATGGTTGAATTCTATCAAAAGGAGGTAATCTGGATCGCCACGAAAGGTCGCGGATCCCATTCGTGAGACTGCATTCAGTTCCAGCGCGTCAACAAGCACAGTTCAGTCACTCGAATCCGCACTCGCTTAGTACCTATCGCTCGTTGGTCCGACGACAGAAGCGCCAGTGGCTGTGTGGGTGCAGTTCACGATCGCAGGCCCATTCAGCGTGCGGTATATTCATAGAATCGGGACGTTGCGATCAACACCAGAAACGCCTGCAGCAACCCCATCCAGTGGAGCTTCCCATTCTCTCCATCGACGCATCCTCCACAACGACAATCCGCCTTGTCGAAGAAAACCGAAGAACTCGGTCAGTGCATGTTTCTGTGGGTTCGCCCACTGTAATCCACTCTGGATGGTGAAAAATCCTGTGGAAACTGCGAAAGAATGTGCGACACGAGGAGCTTTCTCCTAGACTGATCGCTGATTACGCATTGCTCCAGAACAGTTTACAGCGCTTCAAGAAGTACAGGGGGGGCTGGTGCGGCACGGAATGATTTGTTCGCGCCGAGTTCGCTATGCATCGTCTTGGAGCCATGTCGCAGGTGATTATGCACGCCATGATGAGATCATCTTCCTCCGTGATGCCACTATTCCACCAACTACTTCGCGATGTTTCGAAGAGGTCTTCTCATGAGTGATGGTGGTGTTTCCGTGCCCATGCTGGAAGATCTCCAAGGACTCCTGTGCGCGAACACGTTCATTTCGTTGATTTCGACCCAATGTTCGATATTTCTTATTTCCGTGCTCCATTATGTCTAGTACTGTAAATATACCGGTTTCTATTGCACTTCAATCAGTATTTGACGGTGTTCGAAAATTCGAGCCTCGAAACTCGACGGAAGGAACATGGCGAGACGACGGAAGGAAGCAGCCATTGCTGGGCATAGCGCAAGCGAAGAACTGGACCTGAAAACTGAGTCATGATGGGCGGGCGGGGACACTGGCGGGGCTGGCGAAGGGGGGGGGGCTTTTTCAACGCCCGATTTGCACCGTGCTTCCTTCCATCGCTTGGCTCCGAGGGTCCATCCACCTCAAGCGCTTCACACCTCGAATTGCGTGGGTTAAAGCACCATGACGCCTCCGTATCTCCCTCCCGCATGTACGCCACCACGACGCGACGGCATCGTCGGGTCGCTCCCTTCCATGGATGCGTTACAACAGGTGGCCGCGTCGCCGCGGTGGTCGCATCCTCGCGTTAGCGTGACCGAGATCACGTCGACGCAGACACCAGCCGGCCCGGCCACGCCCGGGTGTCCGTACAACCACTGGTGCGAAGAAGAGCTTGCGCCCAACACCGAGTTTCTTGAACTCGCCAGGCTCTCGCTGCCCATCATCGTGACTTATGTACTGGAGCTGCTCCCGGGCGTCGTGAGCGTCTCGCTCGTCGGCCGCATGGAATCGCCGCTCACAAAGGAGTACGTCGACGGTGCCGCCCTGTCCAACATGTTTATGAACCTCTCGGGTGTCGCCGTGGGGTTCGGACTCGCGACGGCCATGGATACGCTCTGCTCACAGACGTTCGGCGCCGGAAAGCCCAAGCAAATGGGTATCTACCTGCAAAGCGGACTCCTCGTCATGGCCGTCGCCATGGTGCCCGTGTTCTTGGCCACCTGGTTCACAGAAGACCTGCTGCTGCTCATGGGGCAGCACAAGGAAGTCTCCCGCCTTGCTGGTCGCTTCAGCCGCCTCAGTCTACCCGGATTGCCGTTCTTGTTTGCGTACGAGCTGCTCAAGAAGGTCTTCCAGGCGCAGAACATTGTCAAGCCCATGATGTACGTTGCCGTGTGGAGTAACCTCGTCAATCTCGCACTCGGTGCGTACCTCACGTGGTACACGGCGCTGGGTTTCGATGGCGCGGCCATCGCACGGTCCATCGCGTCCCTCGCGCTGCTCGCCGGTGTCTTCCCGTACTTGATGCTACGCCCCATGATGCTCCAGTGGTGGGGCGGCTGGGCCATGCGAACAGCCTTGCGTCACACGCGTACATTCCTCACACTCGGCATCCCCGGCATGTTTATGATCATGCTCGAGTGGTGGTCGTACGAAGCGATCGCGATCGTCGTGGGGCTGCTGCCCGACAGCGTCGTCGCGCTCAGCGTCCACTCGGTGCTCGTCAACGTGTCCAACGTGACGTTCAACTTTTTCATGGGCATTGCCGTCGCGACCAGTATCCGCGCCGGCAATTATGTCGGAAGCGATCAGCCTCTTCGTGCGAGGCTCGTGTCTCGGCTCGGTCTCTTGCTGTCGCTGCTCGTCGCGCTTGCGTTAGGGCTCGTCATCGTGGTCTCGCGCCACGCGCTGCCAAGCGTGTTCATTAACGATGCCACGTCCACAGCACTTGCGGCGAACGCGCTGCTCTTTCTGCTACCGTTCCAACTCGTGGACGCCTGCAACTGTGTCATGCAAGGCATTTTCCGCGGGACAGGGCGGCAAACCTTTGCCGCAGTCGTGAATTTGTTTGCCTACTACGCAGTGGGTCTGCCCGCAGGGATTGTGCTCGCGCTCCCGCTTCATCTTGGTGTCAAAGGCTGCTGGGTCGGCTTCACCGGCGGCGTTGCGTGTGCGCTGGCGGCGTCACTCGTCAAGATGCGCCACACGAACTGGTACGACCTCGCCGACGCGGCCAAAGAGCGCACGACAATGGAGAGCGAGGCCGACTCCCGCGTATAACTCTGTGTCGGACGTTTATTCATATATAATCAATTCATGAAGATGTCGTGGGTTTACCTGAGGCTATTGATCGTCTAGATCTCTTTTTCAGCACGTGGAGAGGTGGCAGCTTTGGCTTGAACGATCTGATATGTGCGTGCGCGTCATTGGAGAGCTCAGTGTTGACGTTCCCCTTTGTCGCGCCATCTTCTTTTGGGTCTTCTTTAGCCGCGACGACTGCTGCCACCGTGTGGGTGGTGGACGGCGCCCACTGTCTGCCTTTGAGCAGGCTCAGCTGAAACCAAAAGTCTTCGGGATAGTGGGCAGCGAGCGACGAGAACGTCACGGCCGTCAGCGCGATCCCTCCGAGCGACCAGATCTGCATCAATGCAAATTCAGCTTTTGCATCACGGCGATGAAATCGACTTGAGATTCATGGCTAACTCACGTACCTCGAAGGTTGACTTATTTGTTGGGTCGTCAATCACGCAGGCCGCTATCCCCACAACTCCCGTCCAGCTCACCAACGCCGCGCCATACACACGCAGCCAATTGATCTTTCGATCAGGTTTGTCAGCACAGTTGGCTACTCGTCAGGCCAACTGTACCAGCTACTCACCAGAGAGTAGATGCAAGGTCGCATCCATAGGTTGAGGCCGCCCAAGCATATCCTGTTGGACATTATTGCCAACATACGCGCAATCAGCAAGCGACTTGCCCGCCACAACAGCACGCAAGGGTCCTTTACCCAACTGCCGTGCAGCAAATGCAGAGCGCCAGCGGATTGGAGTTGCCAAAGGCGATGACGCTCTGAATAATGAAGAAAAAGGCAGGGTTGAATGCTCAAAACCTCGGGACTTGCCACGATCATATCACCACCACGCACCAGTGATATTGGAGTCTGAAGCGAGTGTGAGATGCGAGTGTAACGTGCATCCGTCCACAAGGTAGGCTGAGGTCTCGACGACTCGCAGTTTAGCTGGATGCCGACTCCGGACGCAAGGAAGCTGTACACAACTGTCGTTGCAAAGCCCAGCGCGACATGGCCGAGGCGAATCCACGAGAAGCACACGGGATCGTAGACGGGGATCACAAATAGGCTGCCACGTCTTAAGAACCCGACAAAGAGGCACTCGAGCGGCAGTAGCAGCGCAATCATCAGTGGTATGACGATCCAGCTGCTAAAGGCGCGCAGTACGAGTGTGCATAGGTCTTCGGCGGGACTCGCCAGTGGCTGCGGTTTGAATAACGGGAATCGCTTAACCCCGAGAGCGACAGCAAGTGCAGCGAGCCCAGGAGCAGCCGTGACAGCCATGTAGAACACGACGTGCCTATAAGAGGATGCCGCTTGGTGCTCCCAGAATGGGTGCAGCAACAGCAAACGCAAAAACTGCAAGACAACAAGATCGAGCGTCAGCACTATGGATGATAGCAGCCTCGACAAGTCCTTCGGCCTACCGTGGCGGGCGTCTTGCTGTTTGTTGGCCAGGGGACAATCGGCATGAACGCGATTGCAGTCATCTGCGTGAACGGCAGCAGTTCGAGCAGAACCACGAGTACAATCAACGCGCGCGTCACTGGTCGATGCTTGCTCAGCGAGATCCGCTCTTGTGGAGGTCCTTCCCATGTGCCCACAGGAAACCGGAGATGTGAGCCGAGGCGCTTGGCCTGCACGAAGGTCCTTGGAAACGCGAAACAATCTTGCTTGCTCTCGGGCAGTCGTAGCAGCGTCCACGCCGTGTCGCTAATGCGCAGCCCCATTACAACAACCGCAAAGACCACGACGCTCGCGAGCGGCAGCTCAAAGTAGAGCAGCCCGTTGCGGTAGCCGCACTGGCTGCCAGCGTAAAGCTCATGGCACACACACACTTGATTCACAGTCTTATCTGTCGCCGTGGACGTGCACGTGCCGTAGAGGCACGCGACGCCGCCCGTGCACATTATCGGGGGGCAAAATGGACCCTTCCCACCTTCACATTGAAGCGCCAGAAATGTACCCATCAAGTGGTACCTGTTAAAAAACCTCGTAGTGTTCGTAACAGTAGGTGATGGAGCTCTCTGTCGCATCCACGTCATTTCCATTTCGTCGAAGGTCGGCCAGTCGTCGGCAGAGGGGACGCTGCGTTGAGGCCAATGACCGAGCCGCCGGTGCGCTACCGCTACCTCACGCCCGAGGGCGCCAAGGGGCTGCTACGCTACAAGTACAGCGGCAGCGACGCCTCGCTGCTCTACAACTACATCATCTCGCCCATCGCGCAGTGGCTCGTGGACCACGTGATTCCCGAGTCGCTCGCCCCCAATGCCATCACGATCTTGGCGCTTTCGCTCGTCGCGTGCGCGCATTTGTGTATGCTCTACTTCTCGCCCAATATGGAAGAAGTGGCGCCGTCCTGGGTCTACGCGGCCGCCGGGATTTCGTTGCTCGTGTACCAGATTCTCGACGTTGCCGACGGCAAGCAGGCGCGCAAGACGGGCAACTCGTCGCCGCTCGGCCTGCTGTTTGATCACGGCTGCGATGCGCTCAACGTCGTGATTAGTGCCTGCACGTTTGCATCAACGATCCAGACCGGTCCGACGTACTGGGTTCGTACTCTTGCGTTGATTGGGTGGGGTGAGCGAATCTCTCAGGCTGACTGACGCTGGTGTGTGCGTATGGTCAGAGTCTTCTGCTCTTGCTTTCACCAGCCATGGTCTTCTTCATGGCCACGTGGGAAGAGTACTACACGGGCACACTGGCGCTGCCCATCGTCAACGGACCGAATGAAGGCCTGGCGATCATGTACTCGTGCTACTTGGCCACTGCTGCGGTCGGCCCGGGCTTCTGGCTCCAGTCCAATGTGCTGGTCCCGTCACTTCGTAACAATGAAGCGTTCGTGCTCATGACGCTCATTGCCAGCATTGGCCAATGCTTCGTTAGCGGTGCGTGGCGAAGGATGTCCTAGTTTTGCGTCAGTTCGCTCACATGGATTGATTGGTATCTACCCTCGAGCAGTTGTCATTGCGATCAAGTCTCTCGAACGCCGTGCTCGCGATGGCGCGGCAGCTCTTCTCGGGATCATGCCGTTTGCAGCTCTGATCGGACTCGCCGCGCTGTGGGTTCTTTGGTCACCATCGGACATTTTCGCGGACCATCCACGCCTCATCATGTGGACAGTTGGTTTCTTCTTCGCCAAGGTCAGTTCTATTCTCTCACCGACGCTGAACTTGTGCGAGCAGAAGGGACTCACCGTTCTCACGTTTTCCCTAGATGGTCATGCACATGATGCTCGCGCACATGTGTGAAGAACCCTTTTGGCTCCTCCGCAAGACCTTTTCCATTCTGTTGGCCACGGCGCTCCTGATCGTCGTCGGCATTGTGCCGTGGGTGAGTACTTTCACTTTCCCTCTTTCTATGGCGGATGCATTGGACATTTCTCACCAACGTGTGCGTCGCTGCACCGAATGATTGCAGGGTCATGAGAAGGTGGTTGCTGAGCTCTTCTTTGTGCTCGCGCTCGGCTCCTATCTCCACATGGTCTACTTTTTGGTCCTCGAGCTGGCCAACCTGCTCGACATCTTCGTCTTCAAGGTGAAGAAGAAGCAGGGTTAGACATTGGTCCTCCTTGCGGCGGGCGGCAAAGACCGTCAAGCCAAGTACAGTCAGTGTAGAGAACGTTAGCCAATGACACGAAGAAAGGTGCTTGGACTCTCGTGAAAACTATGCTCTCTTATGTCAGCGGACGACACCGGCCAAACCACCCCGAGCATCGATCCGCTGTCAGCAGTGCTGTCACGATGGCCACGATCACGACAACGAGAGCGGCCCATCCAAAAGCTGATTTCGGCTTTTGCGCCTGCGTAAAAATGATCACAACAGCCATTGGTGAGTCCATGCGATGGTCATGCTCGCGGCGATCTATCCAAATCACTCACGGGTTGAGATCGTGTCTCCTCCTTGAGCGAAACCTGGATCGTTGTGATGCGATTATCGATGGTTTGGTATTGACTCGACAGCGATTTGGTCACTTGGACAGACTGATGAATCTCTTGTTGAAGTTGCTTGATTTGGCTCATGATCAGCTCGATCTACAACGCCAAACCCATCAGTTCACTCGGCCAGTCGCAACGTGAGTATCTGTCGTATGCCAACCCTGTGGTTCTGGAGTGATCCCGTGGTTCCGAGGCTGGCTACTTCCGTTTTGATCTGCGCCATGTCGAGTTGATTCTTTTGGTCATCCAGCTCGGCATCATTGCGCCGTTGTCTAGCGTCTGCCTCCAGCTCATTGAGGCGAACACGGAGACTTCGTAGTTCACTATCGAGGTCATCCTGACAAACACACCGTTCACAGAAGTTCAGAAACCGCGCCGGCTACGGAGACGACCCTTTGCCTCGTATCAAACACATACCTTGATGTTCACTTGCGACTGTTGCAGGCGGTCTTGCACAAGCTGCGAGAGCTGGTTGTTGAGGTTCTCGAGCGTCGGAAACATGCCGCTTGCGTGCTTGTCAAACTCGGCCTGGTTCCGAATGAGCTCTTCCTTTTGCTGCACCAACTGCGCGATCGTCGTCTCCATGTGCTTGACGTGCTTGACGTACTTGCGCATCTTCTTGTTCGACAACGGGCCTCGCAATTGTCGGTCGATGAGGTCATCCACATCGGTCTGCAGAGGCGGTTCGAGATCCAGATCGTCGTCGTCGTCGTCGTCTTCATTTTCAACGTCGCGGCGGTCGGCGTCGTCGTCGTCGTCGGTCAGCAGTTCGTGGTTCGTGAAATCGATCGCTTGCTGGACAAAGTCCTTCGACATCTCGCCGAGCATTCTCGCGGTCGTCGGCGTCGAGGGGGTCGTGTGGGACCGTTCTCTCCCTCGCGTCGACGGAGCGCCATTGCGGCGGCCAGCTCCCTCGGCTCCATACGTTCGATTGTCCAAATCATCGGCGCGCTTGGCGTTCGGGTTCCACCGCAAGATCGCGTCCCGCCCAAGCTTCTCGTTCCGCACGTCCGACAACTCGGCAAGCCGCATGCGGTCCGTGCGCTCTGTGCGCGAAAGCTGCAATAGCCGCTCGCTCGTGTTGGGCCGCTTGGGCTGCGGCGTTCGAAAATTCGGGTCCAAGCGTGGCGTCGCCTTGTCGCTGGCGCGGCTCGGCGCAACGTTTTGCAGGTTCTCGCGGTGGTCAGCCTTGCTGCTGCCACCACCGTTGCCGCTCGCAGCCGAGACGTTCACATCCAGCGCGCGCGCGACAAAGCTCTGGAATTCGGAGCGGTGTTTCATGATCATCTCGTCCATGTACTCTTCTTCTCGCTGCTGCCGCGTCGCGTCGTCGCCGTCGTCGCTGCCGTGGGGCACGCCCAGTCCGACCACATCGTCCTCGTCGTTCACGCCGTGGCTGTGGCTCTGTCCGACAGTGTGGGGATACGCACCGCTCGTCGGCAGCGCACTCGTCATATCCACGGGCATGAGGGAAGGGGGGTGCGGCGCTTGATGGCGGAGCTTAGCTCTTCGACCGCGGCGCCAAAGCCGAAAAGGAGCCCAAGGTGGGTGATTGGGTTTTTGCTGGTTTCACCCTCGCGCGGGAACAGAAAGTCTTCATTGGACAACCTGTATACTAAAAGTAAGTACTATTGAATAGATGTTTCTAATTGAGGGAGAAAAGTCTGCCAAGTGGCCAAAATGGCTTCGCCAATATGGCGAAAATCCCGGGAAGATATCCGACAGGTTTGTCTTATACCTTGGCTTCGCCATCTTCCGACATGAGTGTGGTGTCGCTTGTCGGCGAGAGCACGCTCGAGGGCGACAGGGTGTCCATCTCGCTTGCGATCGTGTCGGTGGTACTCTATGGGGCCAAGCACAGAAGTGAGACCGTCCTGTACCGGTGTACCACATCTAAATCAAAGTCCAAAACGCGTACCTCGTTTGGCGTCAACTGAGCAAAGAGCTCGCGTCGCAGACTCTCATGGGCGGGGCTTGGCTTCGTGAAGCGGATCGTGGATTCCTGGTCGTTCGTGTAGACGTGCTCGAGGGACTCCTCCACACAGCCTTCCACCGACGTCACAAACTTTTCCGGATCGCGACGGAACCTGCCATGCCATCCCCAACACATCACGGCGTCAACGAAGGTATCCTTCCACGAGAAGGATTGGCTCATTCATGCGTACACATCGAGCGCATTCGGGTGGACAACTGCGGTGTGGGGTGGAAACTCCTTCATGTAGAAAATGCTCTTGAGGTAGGTGAGAACGGCAACCATGTAGTGGAGCTCGGGGTCCCATTGGGGAAATTTGGGTGTGAGATCGAGTTCCTTGGTCTGGGTAGACACAACGATGGTCAGCACCTATAACACGGTCAATGGATCGCCTTTGATGCTCCACACTCACCTCTGGATGGACATACGGATGGAAAATCTTGGTGTTGAAGACGATACGTGGATACGTCCCAGGCCCATTGTAGCTGCAAGTGCACCCCCACGGTCAGCATAAGCACGGCAAGTACCAAAGAGTACAAATCGCTGAGTCGTACTTTTCTGGGAGCTCGATCGTGAACTTGAAGACGCCATTGCGGTACAACCCCGTGTGAATGAAAATCGTCCCGTACCATGTGCGCGAATGGTCAAAACTGGGCAGCACGTAAATGCCCCCTGGTACGTGCTGCCTCAAGTGCTTGTACTCGATCATGAGCCCGTAATCTTTCATTGTCTGCGACCGGTAGCGCTGGAGCGACGACATTTGATCGGCCCCCGTGGAGTGCCGTGGGCTGTTGTCGTCATCGTCACCCGCGGCGCCGTTCCTCATCGAGTCGGCGTCACCGCTGCCGCAGCAGACACGCCATCAATGAGAAAATCTGCTAAAAGGTGTGTACACAGTCGCAGGCACTGGGCGGTCGCGGACGTACCCGTCGGCGTTCTTCAAGCGGCGCAGCATTCTTGGTTAGAGCTTTTGAATCGCGTCATTGTGAGCTGAGCTATCCCTTTGTCGGACTTAGCATGAGCGGTACAGTATAACCTTCCGGTGTCACTCTTCCGCGGGTTTGCCATTCTCACCATCATGGCGAGCAACATCGAGCGATATGGGTCCGCAGGCGTCCACACGGTGGAGGGCAACCTCGCCGGCAGCCGAGCGGCGCGCCTGACCAAGCAACGCGAGAAGCAGCAACAAGAGTACGAGAAGCAGAAGCAGGAGATCCAGCACGCCCATCAGCGCGGCGCCCGCATCGACGAGAACTTTGAGTCGCGCGTCGGCGATGATGACGCCGAGTTCAAGGTCAGATGACCGCACTGTTCGTGCTGCCCTTTGGAGGGAGTTGAATTGTTGAGGTCATTTTGCTACTGTCTACAACAGCGCCAAACAGTGGGATTGGTGACAGCCGAGGAGTTCCGGCGGAGACGTGAGCATCTCAACAACCCGCAGACCAGCGCGCCGGTCGATGAGCCAAAGTGCGTCAGATCTGACGATAACTGCGTCAGTACCTTCCATTTCAATCGATGGTAACTTGCGTACTTGTGTACAGCAGAGCTCCGTCGCAGAAACCCAAAAAGAAGCGCAAGGAGAAGAAGATGGGGCCGTTGTCGTTCGATCTCGACGGAGAGACAGACGATGTGGATGGTTTTGGTGAGAGCGATGCGCCAAAGAAGAAAAAACTCAAGAAGATCATGAAGGACCCGAACGTCGAGACCGACTTTCTTCCAGATAGAGAACGCGAACGCCAAGAAGAGCTGGAGCGGCAACGGTTGCGACAGGAGTGGGAGGCGGAGCAGGAACGCATCAAGAGTGAGAGTGGAGGCGGACGTGGTGGCAGTGTATCCCAGCCCCGTCCAGCTAACCTCTTTACTTCTCTCGTCTTTGCAGATGAGGACGTGTCTGTGACGTACAGCTACTGGGACGGCTCTGGTCATCGACGAGAAATCACGGTACGCGAAATCACGATAATTGAGAGAGGAGACAGGGGATGTGACGAATGACTATTACGTAGATCCCAAAGAAGACGACCATCGGAAAGTTCCTCGAGATTGTACGACAGCAGTTGGTGACTGAGTTTGCTGAGCTGCGTGGCGTGAGTGCGGAGAACCTCATGTACGTCAAGGAAGACCTCATCATTCCGCAGGTACGTTCTCTGCCCATGAGTATCGAACGAGTATGGTGGAGTTGGAGACATGGGCGTGTCATCTTAATCAACTCATGGCCTACAGAACTACTCGTTCTACGATCTGATCGTGACGAAAGCTCGCGGGAAAAGCGGACCGTTGTTCCACTTCGACGTCCATGACGATGTGCGAATGATTCACGACGCTCGCGTGGAGAAGGATGAGGTCAGTTCACCATTCGGCCTCTCTGGTATCACGTACCTGCATCGTGAGTGCTCACCAAACCATATCGCGCGCTTCTAGTCTCATCCAGGGAAGGTTGTAGAGCGCCATTGGTACGAGAAGAACAAGCATATTTTCCCGACAAGCCGATGGGAAGTGGTAAGGTTTCTCGCGTTGGCCACGGCACTTTGCGTCGTGCGCTTCGTTCTTACGACCGTCTATTGCATGGCTGCTTATTCACAGTACGACCCCAGCGTGAAGCGAGACAAGTACACCATTCGAGGGGACGAAGTGAATGCGAGGAAGTAGAACACAACCCAAAACAAATGTTCATCTCCCAGGATTGAACGGCAAGATATAAATTCGTGATCTCTCTTTTTCTCTACTGGCCAGTGGCGCACACCAAGCGAAGTGATGCACCACCTCCACGCAAGCAGCATTGCTATCCGCTGCTTATTCATCTTCGTCCGTATGGATGAACTTGGAGTACGACGTGTTTTGGCACTCTCCGTTGGCGTCAAATACAGCTTTGTAGAAGGATCCGTCAGCGCCGACGACTATGGAACACGTAGTGCATGTGATCATCAGTACGCATACTTGAGCATGAAGGGTAATAAATGAGCCCGACTTACCAACAATCGTGTTCTTCTCGGCACCGAAAGCGCAAATGGTGCGGGTCTCCGGCACGCGGAACTGAGCAAAACTCCACTCCGAGCTGAAATACTTTGGAAGGAAGCCCTTGAAAAATGAAAAGCTGCACAGCAAAGACAAGTGAGCAGGCAGGCACAGCACAGGCTGTCGTTTCCTGGATGCGGATTCTCACCTTGACTTCGAGTTCTCAGTGCCCTCCTCATCACCGCCATTTCCGCTGTATGGACCGCCGAGAGATTGAGGGGGTGGAGCAATTGCAGTGTGTTCCGAGCCCGGCATTCCCGACCCTTCGGCAGTCAAGCCGAAAATGTGGACGGTTCCCTTGTCACTTGAGCAGGCAAGAAGCTGCGTCGTCGGACTGAAGCAGATACTGTAGATCTCTGCGCGATCAGATCCACGGCTACGCAGAAACAAAATGGCTTCCGAGATCAGCAAACACGAGTAGACACCTCTAAAACTGATCTTCCGTACCGCAACTCCTGCATGATCTGACCGCTTTGCGTGTCGAAAACACGGATTAGCGTGCCCTTGTCAGATGAGGTGGCGAGTCGCGTTCCCTCCAGGTTCAGAGCAATCTACCACGGACATCAACAAGTCGGTAAGGTGCATCGGCGAATAGTACTCCTCTACATAAATCGTACCTGCGACAGTTCAGCCTCGTGCGCGGTGATGAGTGTGGTCTTTCGCAGGTCGTACAGCTCGATACGGACGGTGCCGCGGCTCACTCCAGGGCAAGCAAGCACCGTGTTGGACGAGCTCGGGCACAAAGCGCACAGTCCCTTGGGGTTTGCGATCGTCTCAATGTGGTCCACGAGCTTCAAGTCCGCTACAAAATTGGGCCCTCTTCGTCAGCCAAGCGTACCCCCAGCAAGCTCTCATCAAGTCCCTCTGAGAACTTACCAAAGTTGTACACATAGATCTTGTTCTGGAGCACCACGACAACACTGTAGGCCAGCAAGGATGCAGGTGAGTCTCAAGAAGTCTAGAGCCTAAACGCTCTACGGGACACGCACCGGTCACGGCGAAGCTTGACCGATTTCACTTCACTGCGAAAGCTGAGCTCGCCGATGTTGCGGCTTTGGTGGTCATCCCAGATCATGACCTGCACCGCAAAGGCACATACAATTGAGTCAACATAGGGCTCCAAAGCACTGATAAGGAGGACACGGAAGAGCACCTTGTTGGGCGGGTACCTAGGGTTTCGCCCGCCGCCGACGAGCGCCAAGATGTTGCATCGGAAGAGCATCTCGACGATACCGATACCGCCATTCGTGAAGTCTACGACACAGAAACACACCAATGGCACAAGAGAAATAGCAGTCAGCAAAGGCATGCTGCTTGCGGGGTCAACGGCACCACATCATCGTACCGCGGTGGAACGTCTCCTTGAACGGGTCACAATTGAAAATCTTGAAACCGGAATCAGTGCCGCACGCGAAGCAACCTAATCCGCCATACACACACACACCGCGTCAGTCATTAGCGCTACACTGTCGAGCTGCTATCAGCTCAGCAGCCGCCGAGCGTCTGCACGTACCGGAATCCTGGTTAAATCCCACAAAGAGCAGCTCATTCTGCTGCTCGCGACTGAGGTTCATCGACGACATTGCGCCCGAGCCCTTGGGAGATGGCGGCGGCGGTCTCTCTCTCTTGTGTACTCGCGCGTCTCCGTGGCGTGTGTCGGCGTGGCGCGTGAGGTGTGGCGCGTGGGATCGATCGACGCTGCGCCTTCTTCGCCCACGTTCTTCGTCAGCTTCGGACTGCAACACTCCCGAATGAGAGAGAAAACAACTAGGCAGGCATTTGGGTTTTCTTTCTTTCTTCGAGGAAAGAAAACAGAAAGATTACGCAATGGCTCTAATACCAGTTATAGACTATCTAAATTCTCATAATTACTCGGAAAGCCATTTTTGAGTCGGGAAATTCCAAAAGGGTAGCATTTGTATCCCGACAAGTTCAGAGAAGTGCTGGGAGACTTCCTGTGCAATCTCCAAAGTAGAGAATGGGTAGGGATAACTGATAGTTTGTTCTCTGTTCATCGATTTCAGCGATCGCTCCGCTCAGTGGACCCATTGAACTGGGCACCACCAAGTTAGCCGGACAGAGTCCATCGCCCAGGGCTGGTCGTCCCATTTCGGTCTTCCGCCTCATCCAGATCGGATTGAGAACCTACCGTGCATCTTTCGGGCCCTCGTGTTAAAATCATAGATCCCGTCCCTAGCTGATGGGCTGTGCCCATGTGTATGGATACCCTCTTTAATTCTATTTTCTCCTGAACTCCGTTCTAGACACACTCATCATTTGTGTAGTCTTCCTTAAGCATGAATGCATAAAAGTTGCTGTCATTGTGGCCACAAATGGCGCAGTCATATTGGCTGACGGTCGTGTGTGATGATGGTGTTCATCAACAACGTGAATATGGGTGCGTCTGACTCAGCTTGATGATCGATCCGGGCACGAGTCGCCATGCGTCACTGGGTCAATGTCAGGCACCATCATTGTCCACGCCGGTTGCAGCCATTCGAGTCAGTGACGCGATGCGTGTGCGACTCGTGCCGCTGGTGCTGACAGTCGCGTGTCTGGCCCACTTGAATGGCGTGAGCGGACAAAGCACGAGTTGAATCCGCACGTTGATGATATCCGCCTAGCGGAGAGGTGAGTTCTGGCTAGGCGATGTGGCGAAGCCGTGGTGGAAGGATGCTCTGTGAAGCTGACACCCGCCGCTAGCCGTTTTCCGTCGTTGTAGCACACGCGTGACAGCAAGCTCCTTAGGGAGACGATTGGCTCTGTGTTCTTGCTGGTACGCTTTAAGACGATGTTTAGGCACATTACCTATGGGCTTCCATGTGGACACCCAATAATCAGCACCTTGAGGGCGCATTTGGTGATTGCTTCTGCTACACGTAGCGCAAGTAGCGTAATCGGGGGGCGAGCTCGAACTTCTGAAGGAAGCCAAGGTCGATTCGTTGATACCGATCATTGTGATAATTGTATAATTGCCCGAGGGCAACTTAGGTATACACACCACTCATAGAGTCCATGAACACACCCCATCAATATGCTTGTACCATAACGGCGCGCGATGCAGAACAGCGGCTCCACACCGCGTCAGCTGTGTCATGCAGGTGCTCAGACCAGGTGATAGATACAGCATTTGGTGACCATGTGGTGAGTAAATAGTTGCGCAGCAAGGGTCCATGTCCATTTCTCGTTCTTGGCGACGTACAGCGCATATTGCAGCATCTAGATGACTCGCAGCAACACCCTACAATCCCGGTACTCT
>JAADXL010000055.1:0-73016 GCA_023337755.1 Pythium aristosporum | reverse complement strand
CTACCCCGGCGTTTTGATTGATTGATTGGTGTTAGGGAATTCGGTCGCCTCTACGAAGGGTACTGCTTTGTTTCAAAAGGAGGAACGAGATGTACAAGCGACGCGGCAAACGCCGTGAGCACAGCGCGCTGCTTGGGGTGGAGGCTAATGTGGCGCCGTCGCGCGAGCACAAACGCATGGGCCTCGTCGAGCGACAGCCCGCGGTGCTGCATCAAGTACGCGAGCACGATGACCGTGCTGCGCCCCCGGCCGGCCTTGCAGTGTACATACGTCGTGTGGTTTTGCTGGACGTGCGCGTGGAGAAAGGCCACACAGGCGTGGATCGTCTCGAGCGTCGGCGGCGAAAAGTCGCCCGTGTGGCCCATGCACTGCGGGATGTTGGCGGCGGCCCAGTCGTCTGGAAGGAGGGAAGTTGAGTGGTGGGTCCGAGTCTAGAGGCGATGCAACTCCCCAGAGAAGACGTACCAGGCGTGACGGGCGTGCCGAGCCAATTCGGGAGCAGCTCGCGCGGCTGGTTCATGGTCACGACGGCGCGGACCCCTTCGTGCTGCGTGAGCAGCTCCATGTGGCGCTTCTCGCGGAGCGGCAATGCGCCGAGCACCACATGCGGCTCGATGCGGCTCCACCACGGGCGCGTGTGGATCCTGCGCAGCGCCATATTGTACAGGAGCGATACGTGGAAGACCTATCGTGTGTACAGTCGGTGGGATCAGACAAGCGTAGCTCCTCGGATTAATCCAGCAGATACGTACAAAGTTCTGATTCGTCGCTGGCGGCGCGCACGTGGCCACGGTTTTCACGGGCGCTGGCGCGAGCATGTTGCTTGCAGTGGATTGCAGTGGCGCTGTGCTGCTGCTGGTGGAGGAGGAGGCAGCACCGGTCGCCATGTCGGCGGGAAGAACGCTTTTTCTCACTCGCGTCGTGACGTCGAGGACAGACGTGACAGCGATATAGAGGACTTGTCTACGATTAGGTTAGGCTAGGCTCGTTCAGAACATCTAGCGTCCACTATGAACCAGCCTAATGGGGAAGGTCGACTAGCCTAATGACAACGACCCGATTCCGAGCGGAAGCCCGAGTGGATTGCTATATTGTTTGGCGTCTTGCCTGTGATCTCGCAAGCGCCACCGCGAGCCCGGCCTCACCAAGCTTCAAGTGATGGAGGAACACTTCAGAAGTGAACCCCTCTCAAGCACGAGCGAAGCAAAGTTCGGCCTGTTGTTGGTTGCAAAGTGTAGCCATTTCCATTCACTCGGGTACACGCATTCTCCCAAATCGTGCGAGTGGTTATTATAAGAACGCCGTTAATGGTGTGCCGATCCGCTGTCGTGGCATTTGAACTATCTGTCTATTTGGTGCGTGATGGGAGGACCGAGTGGTCCATTACCGCTGCCTCTGAACCGCCATGGGACTTACGCCTCGCTAACGCCGAACGATCCGCCGGCGATCGCCGCGCTGAAGCGCCAGCTCTTGCTCGCGGCCATTGAGAAATCGTTACGGAACTACCCCAATATGCACAGTCGCGAATCAAGCAGAGACTGAACGAGGCAAGTGTGTGTGACTGTAGACCTCGCGTCCGCAACGACTTGGACCTCATCGTGATCACGCAGTACCTCGCCACGCTCGAGACGCTAGCGCATGTCTCCCCACAAGCGTTGCATTGTACGTCCCCTGGTGCGGACCTCCAACCTCGTATGCGCAATCTACTCATCAATACTAGTACGGCTGATTAGACCTTGCGACCGAGTGCACATCGATGGTAGGACGCAACCTTCCACTGCCATGCCCACGATTTCTTAGCGGGCTTTTGCCTGCAGACTTTATGTGACGGCGACGTATTCTGCTATCAAGAGGACGACATCGTCGCAGATTCAAACGCGCTCGTCATCGTGAGCCAGCAATCGTATTCCACACACTTGCTGAATCCCTTCGCTCACATGGTTCGCCTCGGTGCTCGTAGATCGAAGGCTCTCTCTGTGGGTACTTCAACAAGCCGTTCAGCCAGCGACCCGACCCAACCGAGCTTTTCACAGCCTGGAACGCCCGCCAGAAACATAAGCGCGACGTGCTCGTCGACTTTGGCGACTTTCAGTCGACGTATGCGCCTGGCGGTGAGAGAGTAGACACAGTGCGTGACAAGTTTGCGTCCCGTGTTACCGATTCGCTTTGTTTCTCCCTCTAGCTCTATGCGGTTTTGAAGACCTTCTCCTTGGAATTCGAAACACTGCTTCCCAGCCTTCAGTTCTCTCGTGGTATCGCCGCAAAGGCATCGTGAGTTAGCTTTCGCTGCATCTCGACTGGGTACCGTCTCACAGAACCGTGTCTTGTGGATTTGCAGCATGCGCAAGAACGGACGAGAGCGATCAGCCTCAAGAAAGACACACTGGAGCGAGCAGTCCACCGCTTCCGTCTCTCGCTCGAGCGAAACAGCATTCTCTATTCCCCACGCGTACGTCCACGACAAATCCCCCTTTGCATTGATAGCCATCACCACCGAACTGACTTTGCCTCTCGTCGGACATAGGAAGCGACGTCGACCGACATCTCCCACTTGGCCATTTTCTCGGCGTTCTCCGAGTCGGGACGGCAGGCTCTGCTGCGGCATGCCCCTCGGCGGCTCGTGCCGCGTGGAGACACGCTCTTTGGCTCCACACGGGATGCCCACACGACCACGATTCACTCGGTTGCAATCGTTCTCTCGGGGCGACTCGACGTGTACTGGACAGGAGACAACGACAATTCCCAGGACCACGTCCAAGACGGACCGTCTTCGGTCCACCCTGCGAGCACACACCCTCTCTTCTCCATCCGCCGAGGCCAGACGATAGGCGACCAGTCGCTCGGACTCGCACTCGACCAGCGCTTCGACTCGTCTCGCCACACAATGAACCGCCTCCCCATTCGACTCGTGTCAGCCGATGACAAGACCGAACTCCTCTTGATTCCCCTCACGCTCTACCATGAAAAGCGTACCGAAGACCACACGGTACATGACTACGCCTCGCAGCTGCTTCATCAGCGCCGAGCACCGCCATCTACCCTATTCACAGCGTGGGCGCCTGCGTTCTTCGCTGCCAAGACCCCCGCCGAGCGGTCGCTCTCGGATCTCCACCAGCTCGCGTGGCGACTGCGATTGGACAGCGCTGCCGGCAAGGCCTTCTTCCAGTTTCCACCACTTGTGCTCGAGCGTGTTTGCCACGCAATGGAGCTCGTGCAGTTTGACGAGACGGTTGCGTCGTCACTCTTGTTGGAGGCAAACACTGACCCGGATGAACTGTACGTCGTGGCCCGTGGAGCCCTGCGGAGCGAGGCCATGAATGATGGCACACATGTTATCACGTACTTTCCCGGAGATCTCTTTGGGCTCGCGCCACGCAACCCGGCCACGGCCGTGTACGCCGACGCCTGCACGATGCTGCTCGCCGTACCTCGCCCTTGTATAGAGCGATGGCTTGTGCCCATACAGGCCGAGCTCATCTTGAACGCCGGCTCACTCTTCCATCGCCACAGCGCCTACATCTCCGCTCACCCGCCACGGCAATCACCGAGCCCCGAGAAACGCAAGTCGCTCACGGCACTGGCACGCCGAGCGTCGGCGCAGGCTGCTCAGAATACCAACGATACGACGGGTGACGACCACCACGACAGCCACACGGACGCGCTGGCGACGCTGCTCCAGCGGATGGACTTTCTTTCTTCGATCCCCCATTTCATTTTGCAGGAACTGCTCCTGCAATGCACCATCACACACAGGCAAGCGGGCGAGTTCGTGTGCCACGAGAACGAGCATACGACTAGCCTGGTGATTCTCCTAAGCGGCTTTCTGCGCGTGTTTACGATGGAAAACATGGGCGCGACGATCGACATGTTTCGCCACCACGCATTCTGCCACTTCTCGAGTCTCCACCACCTGCTCACGAGGCAGCAGCACGACGACGCCGACATGAATACCAGTAGTACCACCAGCGGAAGAGACGCCGTTGGAGTGCTCACGCGCCACCGGTCGGCGATGCTCGGCCTCCACTTGCAGACGCTCCACGCACACAACGCCTTCCGCACGGGTGTTCTCCAGAACCACACACAGTGTCCTGCATCCATCGTCGCCCAGACTCCATGCGTCATGCTAGTGCTTGACGAGGCGGCGTACAGTGAGATCCTCAGGAAGCACGCGCCAGGCATCGACCTGGTCCACTACCACCTGATGGCAACCGCCACGCAGACGGGCGAGCCTCCACAGATACACACGACAGTGTCCATCGGTCAGCGCGCGTACCAGGCCAAGCTCGTGCCGCAACCGTTGGTGCGCCATATTGAAATGAGTGCGTCGCCGCTTGCGTGGCTGTCTTGTCTATCCGTCCCTAAGCGGCAGCTATTCCTGCGCCACGCCAAGCTGCTGGTGCTGCAGCCCGGGGACCGCCTCGTGCGCCACGGGGAGATTGTCGAACACGTCTTTGTGGTTGTCAGCGGGGCTTTGGTGTTGAGCGTGCGGCCGCACCACGACCGCGTCACCGACGCACTGAACGCGAGCCAGCGCAGCGTGCGCAGTCTTCTGCTGGAGCGCACCGTGACCAGTAACTACTCGACCACGTCCCACCAGCTCCATCCGCTGGACACCGCCTCGGCCCGTGGCGGCACCGACCCCAGACGACTACAACACAAGCGAGCCGTGCTGCAGCACAAGATCAACAGCCACATGAAGGCCAGCGCAGCGATGGCAGGAGATCACGACGCAGTGGCTGGTGTAGCCCATGCGGCCGTGCCACCACGAAAACACACTGCGCGATCAGGCAGTGTCTTTCTGCAATCGGTCGTCGCGGCCGTGAGAGAAGGGAAACGCCAGTCTGTGGCAATGGCGCTACCGCCTACGAGCCATGACACAGCCACATCGAGTGCGCGGACGTTCCACGCGGTCGTTGACCGAGCGGCGCTTGCCCCCAGCCTAGAGCAGACCCGGGGCATTGCGACAGAAGGGAGCTGCGACGGCGATACTACCACACCACTACGTCGGGCCGCTGAGCCCCCTGCTGTGGATGAGGAAGACGAGAACACTAGTGATTCCACGCACGCGACTCAGGGCAGTAGCATGTTGCTCTGCCATCTCCAAGTAGGAGACGTCTACGGCGAGGAAGCTCTGTCGTCGGTCGTGTACCGCAGCCCGCACGACGTCTTTGCCGAGGCCTCGCCTTCATCTTCTCCTTCTGTGCCAGTTTCAGCCTCGGTGGGTGCCATTCCGCTGGCGTCCACCATTGAGCTGTTGTGTCTCGATCGCGTGGCGTATCTTTCGATCGTCCACAAGAGCGACGACGACGTCGACCAGGAACTGCGTGGCCGTGCCAACGCCGCCAAGAGCAAGTGGCAGCTCGCCGAGCAGCACGTCCTACTGGCCCAGAAGAAGAAGAAGATGTCGACGCAAACCAACAAGACACCCAGGCTCTTGGATCTCTTCAAGAACGTGTTGAACCAGCGGTATTTTCTCACCATGCGTGCGATCGCCGAGATCCCGCTGCTTCAGGGATTGTCGGACCCTATGAAACGAGAAATTTGCGCGGGCGCGCGCTTCGAGGCCGTCGAGCGGTTCGCCAACGTCTACAAGGAGGACGCGAGGACCAGTGCGACTGCGGCCCCCTCCGCGGACGCGCCGCCCGCCCACCGGTATTACATTGTGCTGAGTGGGCGCGTCGGCCTCTTCCCCAAGAGTGCGGTCCACGGGAACCAAGGCATGGCGGCGATGACCTCGTCAAGTGGTGGCAATACCAACAACCTGCCAGGCAAACCAGTCTCCCTTCCAAGTGCATCCTCGTCGTCCCCCTTGCCAGGCGTGTACTCCAATAGCCACTACACGGGCCTCTCATCGTCCATGGATGCGTGTCTCCAAGAAGTGACAGCGGGCAATGGCTTTGGCGAGTTTGAAGTGCTCGAGCGCGAGGCGTCGCGCCACCATCTCCTTGCGATCGCGCTTGAGTCGACCAAGCTGCTATCGCTTCCAGGGGACCTCTTCGTGAAGCACTGGCCGCGAGTAGCGGACATGCAGCGTCACATTGCGTACTTGCGCAGCGGCTCGGTGCCGTTCTTTGCGCGGCTCGAGATGGAGAAGATCGCAAGCCTGTACCATGCATTGCGGGACGAGACCTACACCCGCGGCGCGCGTACGGGCTTTCTTGAAAACCTAGTTTCCATGGGGTCCCTCTATTGACTGCATTTGCAATTCACGTACATTTAGGCATCCTGGAGCAACAGCAGCCGATTGAGAAGAGCGAGGTCGTGTTTCTCAAAGACGGCGAGTGTTCAATCAAGACGACTCTGGCGGTTCAGACGCTCACACCAGGCGACGCGGGAGCGACGGGTGGCCGTGACGAGCATCATCATCACCACCACCAAACGCAAGAAATGCGCGTGCTGGCGACCATCGCTGATGTGCGCACAGGTCACGTCTTCTGGCTTGACGGCCCAGGCCACGCGCCACTGACGCTGCAGGCGATCTCGTCCCATGTTGCCGTCGCGCGCATCAGCGTCGACAGGCTGCGAGCGATTCTGCCGAAGGCGCACCTTGCGCAGCTGGAGGAATGCAGCGACACCCTCGCCGCACTGTACCGCGAGCAGCTCGCACACGCACGGAGCACGCTTGCGAGGCTTCTGAACGATAAGCGGGATGCCGAAATGGGGAACCGCGCAGCGGCCAAGAGGAGCGATCCGGGCGTGGCGTTCCTGCCGTCGCTGCATTACCATTTGCAGGCAGCCAGCAAGAAAATCCAGCTGAGGAGGTCTCACCCACCGAACAAGATCACCACGGACGCTGGGTCCGACTGTCGCCCGAGAAACGAAGGGCGCGAGATTTGTCAGCCGCCGGCGATTCCGTACGCGCGCCTTTTGGCGTCCAGGCCCATTGATCTCATGCAGGTCAAGAAGGATGTCGACCGAACCATAAGGGCACAAGGGGGAATCCACATGAATGCGAACGATGAAGCGGACGCAGGTGAAGACGAAGACCCAATGACGGAGTCTCCCCGGCGGGAGAATGAAGTGGATACTGCGTACAGAGAGACTCATCAGTTCGAACACTACCAACTCTCAGAGTGCGCCGCTTTGGCGCCATCGGCGACGGCACTGCGTGGGTCGTTTCCCGATGATCCGTCCCTTCGACGGCATTGGCGCCGCCTGAGCCACAGTAGCAGCGTGATCGACAATGACGGAGCCGTGGCACTGCCATCGATCGCCAAAGTGGACGAGATCTTGGCACCCGACATGCCCAACTCACCCGCGATACCGGTCGTGGCTTCAGGCCGCACACAGGTACGAGTGACGCTGCCCAGAGCAATACGAGCCAGTTCGGGGCGACCACGACCAACTGCCGTGGCTCTGCAGGCTTCAGCGACACCACCATCGACATCATCCCAAACGACACCAATGAAAAAGAAGAAGAAGAAGACCAGCAAACACAGCTTTGCGGTCGACTTCTATGGTGACCCTGCTGAGTGGCAACAGCTCGCACCAACTGGCGACGGACATGGCGATGGCGTGGATCTCGTCGTGGACATGCGTGTGTCGCTCCTCGCTGAACTGCAGTCGCCTCACTCACCATTGCGATCGATCAAACTTGAGCCGTCGGGATGCACACTGAACTCGACGGGCAAGTGTGTCCGCCTGGACGACTGCCCAGCAACTGGCCTTCAGCTGACGTCCACTACACGAGAGACGATGGCTTCAGTCGTCAGTCCACTTATGCTGGCGTCGGGATGGGGCGCCAAGCCTCCCATGCAAACCCATCGTACAGCCAAGCCGACGCAGCTGGCACAGCAGCAAAGCAACGTTGTGACGCGGAAGCAGGGCTTTCTTCACGTATTGGCAGTGCCCGAAAACGCGCGCGTCGCTGGGTTTGCACAGGACCAATTCTTGCGCACAGTGGTCCACCGTCAAAGGCGACGTCTCTTCATTCTGGAAGATACCGTCCTGAGCGAGTTACCAGAAGACTCTCCAGGTTCAAGTAGCACTCGGGCGTTGCGAGCGATCGAGCTCATGCATACCGAGCTGCGGGAGGCACCTACGGTCCCAACTGGCGAAAACGACGTCGTGCTGCGCCACTCATTTCTTCTTCTACTCTGCACCAAAGAGATGATCCTGGTCACGTGCGAGTCCCAGGTCGACAAGACGAGTTGGATGCTCGCGATCCGCGCGGCAGCGTCCCTGGGGAAGCCCCCTACCATGGTCTTCAGAGTTTCTCACAGTGGGAGTGGTGCAGAGGGGTCCCCACAGTTCAGGCACCGCCAGTCTGTGGCCGTGAGTCTCGCCAACCGAGAGCTCCGTCGCACGACAGTGGTGACGGGAGGTGGAGTCAACGGCCGCAATGCCATCGTCCAGGAGAGGGACGTGCTCGAGGTCGAGTACCGGATCCGTTGACTGTTTCTATAGGGTGCATGTGTACCCACCCAGTTCCCTGTTCGACCTGTTGGCACAACTTGTTGGTGAGGGGCGTCTCATGAACGTGTCAATGGCTCGCAACCTGACGCCGCACGCCTCGAGAACGCTCAAGCCCTGACTGGGCAAGAGTGACGGATACCAGCCACACTGAAGCTCGTCAGGGACAGTCGGATATATTTGAGCCTGATCCTCGCTAGTGTGGTGATACCCCGCGGCTCCAGTCACAGCATTCACTTAGATTGACCTAGTGGATGGCACTAACTGCGTGGACGTCGAAGTCTACATTCCAACGCTTAGTGTACTTCTCGCGCTTGCCGGGTGAGTGCTGCCAGTGGCGTTGACCGTCGCCGCAGTGCTCTGAACCTCGCCAATTACTCGTGGCATCTTGATGGAGCAGAAAACTCAGGTCAACTCGTCCTGATTCATACTTTTTGATGGACCACCCCATCAGTTTCGCGATCAGGAGCACCCAAAAGAGCGTATTGAGCGGTGATGTCTTTATAAAATCACTTTATCATTCAAAATGTATACACCAACCTAGTCAAGTTTACACATTTATAGAGGTTATGCCACAGCTGACTGCTCCGGATGGTGAAACACATTTACAGAATATCTCTCCGGTAATATCTCTCTTCTGCACTGTTCAATATGCAGCATACAGATGCTGAGTCGTCACTGGTGCTGATCACGTGGAGGCCAACCACAACTACAGCGGCCCAACAAAGAGAACGAGATAACCGTAGCCAAGCGAACGGTCCACCAGCATTTCCCGCATCCTCACAATCCTCACAATTGCTTTCGCCTCGCGTCGCCCATGGCATCGACCACTCCCAAGCATCCTTCCGACGCCATCATGCACACGCGGCTACTTGACGGGAGATCCTCAAACGCCGTCGCGGCCGACGCGCCGACTACAGCTGATCCGCTCGCAGTCAGCGTGGCTGTTCGACGCGCTCGCCTCGCGCTGCTCACGGTTGTCATGGTCGCTGTGGCCGTCGCCGTCACAATCGGATGTAGCCGCGGCGTCGTGCTCAAGACCTTTGAGCGAAATACTGTGTCGATCGCCGACCAAGAGAAGCTACTGGAACGGTACAATTCGTACTCGGGTACAGTCACGGCTGCGATGGAACGCCCACTCGACATGGGCTTGGGGCTCATCGTTCAGGTCGTCACACTACGGCTTCTGGCCGGTGACGTGCTGCAAGCGGACCAGCGCTGGCAAATCGGCGTCGCAGTTAGCGCACTGAGTGCGGGCACGACGTACCTCTTCGCGAACGGACTGAGTGCTGTGAACGTCCAGGCGCGGGAGCTGCCCGTGCGGTTGGCGATCACGGCCGAGGATCTCACGGCCCAAATGCCCAACCTCACGGCGACCACAACGTTTGCGCAGTCTTTTGCTGAAGACCAACCCGAGAACCCCACGACCAACACGATCCTGCGCAACCTCGTGATGCCACAGACGAGTGTCACACGCCGGGCTTGCAGGGGTCCCGACACCATGGATGCACCGGACACCGTGGACTTCCGCCTCCCGCAGTACTCGTGGATGAAGGACCTGCTGCCGACAGCGGCCAAGACGAAGAGCATGACGATCGTCGTCTCAGCCTCAAATGCGCGCGAGAATGCGGCACTCACGCCCGAGCAATTTCCCATGAATGCGTCGGTTGCGGCCGACTTGTTGGTGTACAGTCTCAACGATCCAGTGAACGGCAGCGGGTGGGGAGCAGATCGAGAGTTTGTGGACGCCGGTTTGTTTACCCAGATGGCACGCAAGACTGCGGGGTCCTCCTTGCCCCTCGCGCCGACCGCGCGTGTCGCGAGGCTCTTGCCGCCGTCGCTTACGACGACGGAGCGCCAGGACCGCGAGTGGTTCCTGCAGAATAGCGGCCCAACCATGTTCAACGTCTCCGATCCGACCTACAAGAACGTCTCGTCGCTGCGCAATTGGACCATGACGCTATCGCGCGTGGACATTGCGCCAGGATCCGTGTGGGTCGACGCCGTCACGATCGAACGCGAGGTAGCATCACCCCGGCTGGAGACGTCGAGGAGCAAGGACGGTCAAACGCGGTATCAGCTCCAACCATCTCTTCTCTTTGGGACGCTACAGGATACGCTGCGCTACATACCCTTGCCGAAAGCAAGCGGCGCGAGTAACGATCGCATCGACATCTTCAGCGCGTGCGTGAACAGCGACGGCGAAGACGTGCTCACAACCCAGGGCGCTGCTGCAGGCACCTCGTTCGACTGCTTCACGCTATCCAACAACTCGCTGCTGGTCGTGAGCCGAGGCAAGCGGCTCGTCGCCGACTCCGTCGGCAGGAGCAGGAACACGAGTGCAGGCAATGCGAATCTAGATCGTGACATCGCTGTCGCCGTCAATGTGCGCGAGATCTTTTCCGTGACTGTGGCGCGTATCAGCTGGGTCTTGCAGGACCTCTCGGCCGTCTACAACGCACGATGCGACGTCAGCGGGGGTTGCATGGGGCTGGACGTCGCCCTCCCCGGGTCAGGGCAGCGCCTCGTCGTGAGCAAGAGCGCGCTTCCTGCCACAGGTGCGCTTCCGTTGATCCAATTGGGAACGTACCGCACAAATCCGATCCCGATCGTCTCGGTGCGACGGCCGCAGTTCCTTAACCTCATAAGCGACACCAGCAGCAACATATTCATTGGAGACATTCTCCTGCCGCACAACGTCCGCAACGTCAGCGCCGTGGTGCCAAACGTCACGGAAAGCTGCGATACGCTCATCAAGTCGCGCATGGCCGCGTACGTCAACAACCACGCCTACATCGAGAGAACACTGCAGCCAGCGTACATGACGGCAGCGTTCTTCCTCTTCCAAAATGGCGTCCCACGAGCCATTCTCAACCAGACATGGACTACCACGCCCATGCTGGCGTTCAGCGGCAACACGCAGGAAGTGGATGTCTACGTCTACGTTCCAACGCTGAGTGTACTCCTCACGCTAGCCGGGTGCGTGCTGCTGGTGGCATTGACCGCCGCCGTGGTGCTATGGCCGTGCATCGGCTTGCGTGGGCAGCCCGATCCCCTCGTGCACATCACGGCGCCCAATGCAATCGCCAACATTGTGCTGAACGAGAAGGACTTTCCTTCGGCGCTGCTCTCGCGCTCGGTGACGTCGTTGGAAGTGACGAATGGTGCAAATGACGTCGGCGGTTTTGCGATCCGCTCGCTCTCGCTCCAGCGCAAGGGAGAAACAAACATCAAGCAGTGAGGTCGTCAGCCGGGTCGTTTCGGAGGACCCCTCCGATCTGTAGGGGACAGACCTGAGGGTTGCAGCAGACTGTATATACTTTTTTAAATTCCTCAATAGTGCATGAGCAACCGCCTAGTCTCTTGGTCCGCCCTGTGGATGTTTCGACTGTAGATCCTGGCGATCGGACCCCTCAATTCCTCCCTCAGTGGCATCACTACGATCTCCGGAAGTGCACGCGTCCAGTGATACTTCCATTTCATCCTACAGCCTTCCCTTCTATGTCATCCCCCCATGGGTATCCTATCTTTCCTACGGGCTTCACGCGAGCGCCGCCTGCGGGTACCACGACTGGAGCGTCTCGCGCAGCGCCGCGTACGTCTCCTGCAAGTCGCTATTCACGAGTGTGGCATCAAACGCGCCTGGCTGTTGCGCGAACGCGAGTTCGCCGGCGGCGTTTTGAACGCGCAGCCGCACCTTGTCTTCGCTTTCCGTGCCGCGCCCACGGAGCCGCGCCTCGAGCTCGGCCATGGACGGCGGCGCGATGAAGAGGAACTTGCACTGCAGACCCGCCTGCTTCACGAGCTGCACGCCCTGGATGTCGATGTCCAGGATGCAGATCTTGCCCTCTTCCTGGACGCGCGCGACCGAGCGCTTGCTCGTGCCGTAGATATTGCCATGGACGTGGGCGTACTCGATGAACTTGCCCTCGTCAATCTCGCGCTGCGTGTCCTCTTTCGAGCGAAAGTGGTACGCGACGCCGTCGACTTCTCCGGGGCGTGGCGCGCGCGTCGTGTGCGACACACTAAAGCCAAACGTGTCGGGAAACTGCTGCAACAGCAAGTTGATGAGCGTGCCCTTGCCGACGCCCGACGGACCGGCGATCACGAGTGGCTCGAACTGACAGGAACACTAGATATTAGACTTGGCAGCACACCCCCTTTGTACGCGAGCGCGCGTACCTCGGCGACGTTGGGCTTGTACGTGGCAAAGTGGTCCTTGGCAAACGCCACGACGTCCGCCGGCTTTTCGACCAGCAGCGCCGCCATGAAGGCGCTGAGCAGCGTCTTGATCTCTGGGTGCGCGCCGACGTACTGCAGGTGGTCCTTCTTAATGGCCTCTTTCCGCTCGTTGAGGATCGAGAGCTCCTCGAACGAGAGCGACTGCAGCGGCTTCTTCTTCTCGGACGCCATGCTGGAGCTCTTCGGATCCTCAAGTGGGACGCCACGTAAATTGGCGGTAAGGCTACGACCAGAATAGAGCGCTGTCACTCTAATGAGGTGAGAGATGTCACTAGAAGGTACCCATGATCATTGACGAGCTACGGCGAGTGGCGTGTATTGGGAGATGCAGACAATCGAGAGGCCCGTGGACAGCAATGGAGGGGCAACAAAGCGAGACAGAGGACGGTGGGAGTGCTAGCTTCTCTATTGTAGCACGTTGGCCGACGACGCGGATAATGTGACTTCGTCGCCGTCGAGCGGCACGGCGTCGAGCCCGCGGTTTGCCGGCGGCGCACCAGCCGGACCGCGCGGCGGCGCGTACTGTGGTTGTCCGTAGGGCTGCTGCTGTGCGTATGGCTGCGGCTGTTGCCCGTATGGCTGCTGCTGCTGTTGCGCGTACGGCTGCTGCTGCTGCTGTTGCGCGGGGTATCCGTACGCAGCAGGAGCAGGCGCGGCGGCCTGCTCTGGCGCCGCGTTGTTCGAGACGATCTTAGGGTTGAAAATCTTGAACTGCGGCGGTGCGACGCGGCCGACTGAGCCGGGCGCATTGCCATACCCTGTGTAGCCGCCGGCCTGCGGTGGTCCACGCGCCGCCGCCGAGAACGGGTTTCCGCCGTCGGGCGCTGCCATGGGCGCACCCATCGGCGCGCCCATGCCCGCAGGTCCACCGAGCGGCGGTGGTGGCGCCGTCACCTTGACTTCGCGCGTATTACCGTACTTGGCCGTAAGCGCCTCATTCCCAACGCTGGTGCCAAAGCCGTCGGCCTGGATGGGGCGGTACTCGCCGCGGTTGACGCGCGCTGCCGGGCCACGCGGGATCGCCGAGTGGGTCGGCGCCGCGTACAATGGGTTGAACGCTTCTTGCGGTGGACCCGGCGCAGCCGCCTGGTTGTACGGCATTCCGGCCATGGGCGGTGGAGCAATGTCGGGGCGCGGCGCGAGCGGGTCCGCGGTCGGCGTGATGCCCGGTGGCAAAAAGGACTTGGCGAGATTCGGGTCTTCGTGGCGGAACTGGAGCGGCAGCAGGTACTGGCGGATACTGTCGCCCTTGGCGACGTCGTACGCGGTCTTGCCATTGCGGTTGCGCGTCGCCGGGTTGGCGCCGGCGCCGACCAAAAACTTGACGGCCTCGAAATGGCTCTGCGAGGCCGCAAAGTGGAGCGGTGTGTTCTCGCGCGGGCCGTTCGCGTTGACGTCGATGCCACGCGAAAGCAGCGTCTCGATGATGCGCACACGGCCATAGTACGCCGCCGTGTGGATGGGCTGGTTCCCAGCGGCGTTGGCCGTGTGGGGCGACAGGTTTTGCTCGTCCAAGAGCCGCACAAACTTGTCCTCGAGCCCCTCCTCAATAGCCGCGTGGAGCTCCTGCTCGGGCGTGTACGTAGGCGCGAGCATCTCGCCCAGGTTCTTCACATTGAGCTTGTCGGCAATGAAGCTGAACATGGTGGCGGCAGGAAGGGAAGGGGGGCGCTGAGCGGCGCTGTACGTGTTCTCACGAGGAGTTCAGGGAAGAGGAGGGGAACTCAACAGCCAACTCCCCAAAGTTCACTAATTTACGAAAATAGACATGCGTGCGAACTTAGCTGACGAGGTGATGGGGCACAGCGCGTACTTTGGAAGTGGCGGTCTAGTTTCGTACTTTACCGGAGACTCTTTTGAAAAATTACGGAATCCAGCTGGGAGAATGATGGTCAAGAGAGGGTCTGGACCTCTTCCCTTTTCAATTGAGCTCTTGGCCATATGGCCTCCAGACAATTGGCGAGGCCCACGACCGTCGCGCTCGCTCCCTCCAGCACGAGCGCGCCTCCGCATCGCATCCGCTCCGCCGTAGCGCTGCTCACCTTCGCCTAGGCAAGACGCCGTTTCTGCGTGGTGGTGGCCGTCTCGCAGTGTAGACTTCTCAACCCGAGGCGACCGGAAAACTCAGCAAATCATGGTACCAGTCGTTCTCCTCGTCGTCGGCTGTGTCTTCCTCGTGCTCGCTGTGGCGGTGTACGCGTATCGCAGTCGCGCGGCAGTGCATGTGAGCGGCGACAGCGAGGAGGAGGAGGATGACGAAGATCTTGCGGTCCAAAGTAAGGCGCTCGCGGCGGAGACGGCCGCGCTTATCGACGGGGAAGGCGACTCGTTGCAGCTCGAACCCACGCCCCGGCGATCTGTGCAAGCCGACGATCGATCGCTCTTTGGATACCTTGTGTCTCTGTGGAGGCCCAAGGAGAAACCGAAGAAGAAGAACAAGAAGACGCTCATGCATCGCCGCAACAAGGGCATCAAAAAGATCCACAAGCCGTATTTCTACCCGCTGCTGGACGAGACGGCCGAATGGTTTGCCGAATGGGAATCGAAAAAGCAAGAGACAAATGGACCCGTGAGCGAAGTGGTCGAGGTGCGGATAGACAAGCCCCCGCAGGAGTCCACGACGCTGAGTCCGATCGACTTGCTCGATGGCTTAGAGCGCGTCTCGCTCGTCTCCTTCCGATCCAATTCGCACACGATTCTCCCCGTCACCGCCAACTGAGGCCGGCGCAGATGTGCGCAATGTAGTATACATAGTAAGTAGTACACATAGAGTAGTAGTACCGGTACATCGATAGATAGATGGAATAGATATCGCCAATGCATATTGAGTACGCAGACAGATCCCCAGCGAAAAGGCGCACTGACGCACTCGCAATTCTCGACAATATCGGCACCTCCATTTTCGACATTTCGACAGTCGACAATGAGTCGCTTCCAATACTGGCCCCTCTCTTCACCCGTTGCCCCACCAAATCGAAAACGCGGGGAAAGAGCTCCCGGACCTCTCGCGCGCGACTCGACAGCTCCATCCACGCAGCAGCTCGCCATGTCGGACAGCGAAGACCGCCCGGCTATACCCATGGAGCACGGGCTCCGCGTCGGTGCGTCGAGCCGCCGCTGTGGCTCTCTATGGGAAGGCCAGGCGTGCTCATGAGTGGTGGTGGTTATTAGACATCTTGGACAATGAAGGCATCTGGAACACGGGCAAGATCGTCGACGTGAGCCGCGACGAAGACGACATGGTGCGTATCTCTCGCTGTATACTAGCGGTGCAAAGGTGGGTGACCCGTGTGCTCGCTGCGGTAGGTCGAGATCAAGTACGACGGCTGGGGCGACGAGTACAACGAGTGGATCCCGCTGTCGTCGCAGCGGCTCGCGCCGCTGCACATGTTCACCATGGTGAAAAAGTGCTGGGCCAAGCTCACCAAGTGGCCGTGGTGGCCGGCGTTTGTCGTGCTGCGCGCGCCCACGCGCAAGTCGGCGGCCGACGCGCTCAACGCCGAGTCGAAAATCTACGTCGAGTTCTTTGACTCGTACAATGAAGGCAAGCGGTCACGGTGCTGGATGCAAAAGAAGAATATTGCGAGCTTCCAAGAGGGCTTTGACGAGCGCGCGTCCAAGAACATTGGCAAGAACTTTCCGGCCTATGTCGACGGCACGCAGCGCGCCATGGCCGGTCGCTCGCCCGTGCTGTTCAGTGGCAATGGCACGCTACCCATCGAGTTTTCCAGCCGATACGCCAAGCCACTCGCCGATGCCAAGCTCGAGCTCGCGGGTGGAGACGAGGCCAAGTGGTTTGAGGCCTACCGCATCTTCAGTGCCCACTACCGCGTGCTCTACGGCTACGACTTTGCCAAGGACGCGGACAGCTCGGGCAAGCACGCCACGGGCAAGCGCGCTAGTGGAAAGGCCAGTGGCGATGAGGACGACGATGACGAAGTCGAAATCATTGGGTCTACGGGCAAGCCCGCCAAGCGAGGACGAGGGCGTCCGCCAAAGGGCAAGTACCCGAAGAAGCAACCGCCCCCGAGCTACGCGGATGAAGACGGCGATGGTACGCACGGGGCCATGCATCACGTGAGATTAGAGTAAGTGTGGTTCACCGTACTGTGGATGTTTTTGCTTTCGTAGAGGACGATGGCACCGAAGAGAAGGAGGCGGCCGACGACGACGACTATGAACACGCCGAGGAAGAGGAAGAAGAAGAGGATGATGGCGCTGACGAAGAACCCAAGTCACCGCGTGGCCGACGGAGCGCCCGCACGGCCTCCAAGCGCAAGCCCGCCCACGAAGAAGAAGACGAGCCGCGTCGCAACACGCGTCCTCGTCGAGCCAAAGGTTCTCGCTAGTTCTGCTTTCGATAGGCGTGGCAATACCTGCACGTTGCTTTCGTGTGGGGAGGAAGGAAGAAGAGAAGACGAGACAGGGCATCGGCCACATATCTCTTCGATCCTCGCCATCGGCTCGGTTTGTCGGGTGCGCACGGTGTCTTGTCTGTTTTCTCTTCTTCGGCTCCGGTTTGCTTTTTGCTTTTACCATAACGTGGTTTTTTTGCTTTTGCTTGGCGCGTTTTGTTCATCGTGTTGATCTGTGTGCTTGTGTGTTGTGTGTCTGTATGTATGTTCCCGTCCGTTCACTGCGTCGTGTTCTCGTCGGTTTGCGTTCTCGCTTGTTTTTCTTCTACTCGATACTGTAGAAGGCGATGAAGGTTTCAGCGACGACGACGATGACGAAGGCGAAGACTTTACCCACTACGAGTATCATGGAGACGAGCACGGGGAAGACGATGATGAAAATATGGATATTGGATCGCAGTATGGCCGCGGGGAATCGTCATCGCGATCGGTCTCGCCCGAGAGGCGCCCCCTGCCACGCAATACTACGAAATTCAACACCAAGGTTCATAAGCGAACAGCGCTCACGCAGCTCTTGAACTCGACGCAACCGCAGCCCGTGCTCAAAAAGGTGAAGACCTCCAAAGTGGAGCCAGAGAAAGCGAGCCGTGTGCAGCGAGCCGAGATGATCAGCGAATCGATGATGAAGGAACTCGAGGCGGCCGTGACCACTGCGGCCACGGGGCAACTCCACCTGAAGAAGCGAAGTGGTGAGCCGGCGACGAAATCGCGCCGCAAGCCATTGCATCCACAGTCGCTCGCTAGGCCCCCGGCGGCTCCATCCTCTGCGGTGGAATCCACGAACCCAGCAACAGCAGCATCGAGTGCTGTGGCACCGTCAGCCATCAAGCCCGACCCGCCCTCGCGCTCGCTTCACCACTGGCTGGGGTTTGGCGCGGCCGACGAAGGGATCACCATAAGCGGCACGGCACGCAAGCCATGGTCCATCCAGAGCTGGCTCATCAGTGGCTTTCGACGCAAGCAGACCTCAGAGAGCTTGCCGACCGACGACTGAAACGCATTCGCCCAACCACCGACGCTCTCCTCGCTTCGAACCGGCAACATAAGGGAGCTGAGACGACGCTGCTCATAGTTTCTTCTTCTTCTAACTGTCAATACTCACGCCAACTCTTCCTTGATGATGCTGTGGCGTTGTCGTGGCGACCGTCGAGGCCCGAACGCTTGCGGAGAGGGCTTCAAAGCGCCCATTGGGAGAGGCGATCGTGGTTGTAACCCTCGTGCCACACGCTCGACGTCCTGACGGACCCACAGTTCATTTTCCACATCGGCATGTTTCTTGGACAGTGGGTGGCGCGGACCACCGCTAAGAGTGAAACTATTGGGCATCGTGTGGAGGAGGTTGACTGCGTGGCACTGACGAGGCGAGAGCAACGGTTGGAATTGCCCCTCGCGATAGACCTTGGGGATCTCAGCGTTGACGTATCGTGGGGATACGTACGGCGGCAACAGCGCTGCCTTGTGCTTCCATTGCTTTTCCGTGACACATGGCGACAGCACGGACGGGAAGCGCGGATTGAGTTCATCAAACAAGGCCAGCGATGAATTGGTGTCAACGGCAATGCCAGCGTAGCGTCTCCGTCTTGGGGCGCCTGCAAGAGAAGAGATGGAGACCGTGTCATAAATGGCTCGCGACATTGCATCGAGACCTCGCAGCGTCTCCCACGAGGCCATGTGGCCCTGCCACTGGATGCCAGCGAGTGCACTGAAGAAGACACTGTAAGTCACGCCTGTGTGGGCTGGAGACACGGCCTCTGTGCGCAGGAAAAACTCACAGGCGAGGCTCTCGACTTGGCGAGACGATCCGCACGCTCGGTTCATTCGACCGACGATCTCAGACGTGTGCAGCCTGATGTGCAACAGCGATGGCATGGCTGCGTCGCCGTCGAAGCCCATGTCATCCAGCTTTCTCCGTGTGGGACTCTCATCATCTCCGTCAAGTTCCAGGCGCTCGAGCATGACGCCTTCCATGTCTCTCGGCGTTGAGTTCGTGCGCTCGTTCCACTCGTCACTTCGGCGCACAAGGAAAATATTGTCGGCGGCCTTCACTCGTGAGTGTGCGTTCGCGTTGGGGCGTTTCATCTCAGCGGACGGCACGGTGTACTGCCGCCAGAGACAGAGGAAGCTCACGTCCTGAGCGCGTTGAATAAACTGTTGGATGCAGAACGGAGGGCTTTTGCCTTTGTCGGCGTCGCTCACGAGCCCAATCTCCGTACAGTCACTGCTGTCGTCCTCGCCACCTAAATGACATTTCGTTGGGCTCGGAATGCACGCGCGATCCATTTGCGAAACCAGCTCCTGTCACGTAATTCATAATCCATGAGCCACACTGAAGCCAGCCGCGATCCTCGGTTGACACTGACCTCCAGCTGCCCCGTGTAGAGAATCGTGGTTTCAAAGCCTCTGTACAGAATCGCGCAACGTGCGTCTTCACAGCCTCCTTGCTTCAAGAAGAGTGAATCTCCGATGGACTTTGGCGTCACGTGCTGTGTGAGTAACAGCAACAAGTTTTAGATCCTTCGATTCGTCAAGTGATGAAATTCAGATTTCCCCATAACTCACCGCAAGATGACGAGCCTTGATATGCCTGGATGAACATGTCCTGTACCATAAACTCGGTTGCCTTCAACATCTAAGCGTGAGCAATCCCAATCAGCTTCTCAGTACCCTTTGCACCTACCCTGTCGGACTGAGAAAGACTGTGTCTGGTACGTTCATCTTCATACTTGAGCGCAGCCCACGCGTTGCTGAAATCGAGCGTTCCGGGGGGCTGCCACTAATCATCTGGAAAAGAGCGATCCATTCGTGGGCAAGGTCAGGTGCGCCATACTTTTTGCGTGTTCTCTCCGTGAAGAGCGATATGTGGAGCGGCTGCACCAATGGTGGGTGGCGTGAGGTGTAGAAGGGTCGATGCATGCGCTCATCATCTTCAGTGTCTTGTTTTCCTCGGCATTGCTCTAAACAGTCCATCGTCGGGAACAATCTGAGAGGCAAAACCGCATTATGACTTGAGAGGCTTTCAGAGAGAGGTGTCTTACCGAAATAGGCAACCGATCGAAATTTAAATAGCGAGCGCCTTAGTTCACGACCGCAAACCTAAAAGAATACACGGCACTGATCTCCACCGCACAGCACAAACCATTGGCCAAGCGAGAGGATATTTTACTGTGCCAGACAGTGCGGGTACTTGTCTCGCTTGAACCACTTGGTCATTGTGAAATCAACCGCAGAACCAAACAGCGAGAGAGACGAGAGTGGAGGCGGTAGTGCTGGCGTGCGCGATTTTAGAGCCGCCACCCATGGAGGCGATGGGCCATCTCTTGACATGGATTCGAACTTGGGGGTTGGCAACGCCCAAACCGGCGTTTTCCCTTGCTTTTTGCCCTTTCCATTTTCTTCAGTGTCTGAGTCACGACAAATCGGGTTTCCATTAGCGACAAAGCCTGCGGGCACGATATCAAAGCCGAGCAGTACTCACCCCTGGCTCCAGCTCTCATAGTAGTTCGACGGCTTGTGTCCCGATCGCAGTCTCTTCTTGCCGCATTCTCTTTCTCTTCTTGTTCAGTAGTGGATACGGACAGTGCCGTTGAAGTCTCGGACGGACTTCCACTTGTGTGACTGGATGCTGGTTCTTTCAATAACGAAGTGGTCTTCGATGTCGAAACACTTTTTCCCGCGCCAGATTTTTCTGTCGGCACAGCGACAACCATCAGCCAATATCAGAACAAGCATGGTGAAGGGGACAGCAACACACTACCCGTCCGCCTCTTCTTCTGTGGTGCCGGAGTGGCCTCGAGCTCGGCCAACACCGCTTGTGCTTGCGCAATACGCACATCAGCGAGCGATTTCGACGACTTGCGCTTCGACGAGCGGGCTGGCTTGGCATTTGGCTTTTCCAGCTCGGTGGTCGGCGATAGACACTTTGCCAGGGAGTCGGACACTTTTCTCAAACTCACCAGAGCCCCATTGGTCGGAGCATCCCCAATAGGATCGGTCACATCTGGATGGCGTGCGTCCACAGCATGTATCTCAACTAGATCCCTTGTCTCAGATATGTCCGGAGCGGGCGCAGGTGGAGTAGCGACTACATCTGCTGATGATGGCTCCATTGGGTCTGACCAAAGAAATCAACAAACCAGTCAACACTACGTTCACAATCGAACCTCTCGAGAGCTGGCGGCGCACCTTCAATACCACCAGGAGATGCTGTGGCGTCCACGTCGTCGAGTGCGTCCAGAGGGATAACGTCACCTTCACCGTCGTCGTCGTCGTCGTCTTCATCAACATCCTCAACGAGGGAATGGTCGTATGCATCATCAACGGCATCATCATTCTCCCGAGCAACGGACGAAGCAGCAGGAGATCCTTCTGAATTCTCGTCCACAGACGCAGAAGAGTATTCGACAGCTGCGTCGCTGCCACTTTCGTCGGGACTGGCAACAGCCTCATCTGCATACACAGAAGAAAATTTTAGCAGCATTCAGAGGCTTCGAATGTTTTTCAGCAGTTTGCGATCCGCACCATTATTGGACCCTTCCGGGGCACTCGCACGAGAAGGTTTAGAAGACTCTGGAGTCTTCTGTTCGCGAGGCACAAGAGTCTCAACGGTCGAGTGGGCGGGTGAGCCCACCAAACGTTTGGCGGGCGGCATGGGTAGTGAAGCAATACGAGAAGCTTCAGGGGGTTCTCGAGGCTTCCGTTTGCGAGACGCACTATCCACGTTCTCCTGGGCAGGTGCAGCCGATTCATTTGCCAGTCTAAAGGATGTCACAGCATCCTCGTCGGATGCTGGGGGGCCACTGGCAAGCTCATCAAATGGTGGGAGATACAGCGGTTGTTCTTCGGGTTCTTTCTTCGGGCTTAGAGCATGAGGTCCGTCAATGATCTGAGTGGAGCCTGCTTACAGAGAGAGCCCGTGAATCAATTGCGGTCCGCTCGACGCATGCCAGAGTTGTGAACGTTCCACGTACCTTCGATGTAGACGACTTCCTCCTCAAGTTCATCTGCCAGTCGGTTTCTCGATATCACACTTTCACCACGATGCATCGTTCTCTCCGATTTGATTCGTGCTGGTGCTGTGCAGAAGTATATCATGAGAACTTGCCGTCGTCGTTCTCTTCGAGCGGTCATTACTCCTCCTTACCTTTTGACTTGCCTTTCGGACGAGACTTCTTGCCCGGTCCGTCGTCCTCATCCGACAACGGCACAAACTGTACCACGGGATCGTCCTGTTCCTCGCCGTCGACGTGATCGTCTGCTTGATCTGCTGACTTGTACCGGTACACACCACGGTGTCGAGCTCGGCTAGTATTGAACGCGACCGCCCACTTTTGCATGCCACGCTCTTTCCGCATTGTCTTGAGAGGAGTAGCAATCTGCGTCTTGAACTCGACGGGCAGCGTGCCTCCTTTCAGGAGCGATGGAAACTTGGTGCTGGCTGTGGATTCCAGCGCCATCGCGTACGAGGCCTCAAAGTCCGTGCCCGTCGTTCGCTTTCGCCGCTCGTCATGGCGGTCTGCGAATGACGTGACCTTGGATCGTTCGATCCAGCATCTGCAAAAAAACAAATCAATCCGAGTATCCATAGTATCGTCAGGTGTCTGCACAGTGGAAGCGAACAATGCTCTCGCTTGTGGACGCACCGGCAGCGCTTCGTAATGTCCTTGCCGTCCAGGAAATCCACAAAGAGCCTGGTTTCTGTCTCGAGGTACTTTTGCCCGTTCAAATTCCCTGGTGGTCGAATAGTCACCTAGGAATGCAAGCATTAGAAGTGCTCACCCACAGTCGACTCCATGTTCGATAAATTCGATAAACGCACGTACGATGGACGGCCACCACGGCCAATTCTTGTACTTGGCCCAGCACTTGACCGACCACGTGTACGTATGGTACGGCGCAACTCGGTCGCTGTTGAGCGGCACGATCTCATTGTACTCGGGGCCCCATCCATCGTACTTGACTTGAACCTACAGTCCACACTCTGCGTCAATCGCCAATGGCATTCCCTCCCATTGATCGATGCTGCGCGCGTACCTCTGTGGGCGACGGAATGTCGAGCACTTGGGCCACATTCCACGTGCCCTCCGCGTCCATCACATCTGCCAGCACGCACAGCAAGTCAGCCAGTCAGCCCCTGAGTCGGTCGTTTCAGCAGAGAGCGCCGATACGCACCGATCCAGTCGCCGGCGCTGAGAGCGACATTCACGACCGCGTGGGGGTCCTTCGCGCTCTGCTTCACACGCGGACCCATTGGATCATCCAGTGAAGCTCCGTATTGAAGATGTCGGGTGGGCTGCCGCTTTCCCCCAAGCGTTCTCTTTCCCGCCGTTTGCGTCGGCTGTGTTGCTTTGGCAAATGTGCGGAGGTCATTATTGGGTGTTTCCCTCATTTGACTGACATGGGGAACTAAGCTAACGCCGGTTGGATTAGCCCCCTGATGCACAACCAGCACACAACTGCTGCTCCACAACACAACAGAGCCATGTTACTACGCCATTGACATACCGACTCTTCGACAGCTCTTGCCCTTTGGCGACGGCGCTTCCGCGCCAGTGAGAGGAGACGGCTCGATCGACTCTACGCTTTTCCGCTTGCGGCACACCTCCCTCCCAGTGTTCGATGGAGCTCCAGATTTCAAACTACTGTCATCGACAGGATCCTCGAGTGGAGGTAGATACATGGGCTTCTCCTCGCTGTCTTTCGGCTGACTTGGAGCGTCAGGACCGTCAAAGATTCGAGCCGAGTCTGTCATCGGATAAGCACGCTCGTTATCTCTGGCTGTATGGTAACAAGAAAGATAAAGGAAGTGAAGTCCACATACCTTGCATGAGGACCACAGGGTCCAAAACCTCTGTCCCGTACTTCGAGGCTGAGTTCTTCCTGGCAGTCGGCAACTTCCCCGACTTCGGCGACTTCCCCGACTTCGCCAGCTTCCCTGACGTTGGCAACTTTCCTGACTTCCCCGACTTCGGCGACTTTCCCACCTTTGTTCTCTCGGGAACTACGTGTGGCATCCGCAACCCAGCAACCGTAAGCTCAGAACAAATTAGCCCTGACTGCTCCATCACACACCTTTGCCTTTGCCCTTGGCACGCGACTTTTTGGACGCGTCGTCTTCATTGTCGGAGAGCTCGGTAAACTCGACAACAAAGTTCTCTTCTTCGTCGTCGGGGTCATCATCGTCCATGAAGTCGGCACCGTCCGGGGACTTGTACATGTAGACACCGCGGTGACGCGATCGGTTCGTATTGAAGAACCCGGCCCACTGTTTCATGCCAAGCTGCTTCTTCATTGCCTTGACAGAAATGGCGTTGCTACTGTTGAACTCAACAGGCAAGGTGCCCGTCGCAAATGACGGAAACTTGCTGCTCGCGGTCGATTTCAGCGCCATGGCGAGCGAGGCCTCAAAGTCCGAACCCGTCGTTCGCTTGCGTCGTTCGTCGTAGCGCTCATCAAATGGCGTCACCTTGGATCGTTCAATCCAGCAGCTATCGCCCGACCACACTCAGTGAGCGATGGTCCAGAGAGGGTGACGAGCATTGATAGTTTGACGTACCGACAGCGCTTGGTGATGTCCTTGCGATCGAGGAAATCGACGAAAAGCCGATCTTCATGTTCGAGGTACGTTTGGCCTCCATTCGTGCCGGGAGATCGAATCGTCACCTACAGAGACAGACCAATCGTAAGAAGCCGCCCTTCATCTCGACAGATGAGCCACTAGAGAGAGCCGTACGATCGACGGCCACCACGGCCAATTCTTATACTTGGCCCAGCACTTGACCGACCACGTGTACGTGTGGTACGGCGCGACACGCTCGCTGTTGAGCGGCACGACCTCGTTGAACTCGAGGCCCCACCCGTCGTACTTGACTTCCACCTACCACAAGCCACAGACATCAATCTCTCACAATCACCTCCTAGAAGAAAAACTTACAAAGCATCGTGAATTACCAGCTTGGGCGACGGGAAACTCAGCACCTGCGCCACATTCCACGTGCCTTCGGCGTCCATGACATCTACACGCAACGCGTCAGTCGGTCGCCAAAAAAAAGCTCGCGCGTCAGCCCAGAAACGCGGGAAACGCACCTAGCCAGTCGCCGACATCGAGGCTGACGTTCACGACCGTGTGGGCGTCCTTGCCTTCCTCTTTCACGCGCGTGCCCATGCTTCTTGGCTCGTTGCCGTTGGTGGTCTTCGGCGTTTTGCCCGCGCTTTGGCTAGCCACTTTTCGGATCCAAAGCGGCACTATTAGTGACCCGCCAATAATTCAGTATATTGGGTGACTGCTACATGAAATAGCGTGGTACACATAATAAACGATTGCGTTGGGGTTTTGGCGCGGCTTTTGAACTTGAAGTCTCCTTCCTGGGTCCGATGGACTCTTCGGCACGGCAATTATGCTCGCGATGGAGTGGGATGGCCTCTCGTTGACACTACTCATTCCACGCTGGTGGAGTCGATTCTACTGCAGGGCTAGAATCGAAGTCGTGTCTCTCTCTCTCCCGCGTCTCACCATGCAACCATACTGCAGTGAACTGAATCACTGCATTCCCCGCATTTGGTGTCGCTACATACCTTCCTGCCTATTATCGGAATGCAAACAGGGGTTGCTGAGTGCTAATTCTAGCAATGAAGCTTCTGTTCCCATTCTGAAGCACTCTGGAGCCTGGCATTCCAGCAAACGGAACACAGAGGGACGAGGTATCGTGGAAATGATGCGCCAGCGTGGAAGGGGAGACGCGGACGATGTTCTCGTAGTCGGGGGCGACTTGGTCATCGAGCTCGGAGGCTTCGACGATAATGGCAAGACTGTACATCTCGTTCAGTGCCCGTCCGCTGTTGCCTCCGGGAGATCCGGTGTCGTGCTGTTGCTGGCCTGGCTGTTCTTGACCGGGGTCGTGGATCCGCCGTTTGTCGTCTACTACGTTGTCACTGTGGTTGCAAGCGTGGGTCTCGCTCTGCGTGCTCGCCGACAAGCGGACGGGACCACAAGTGGAGAAGGACACAATCAGTGCCCGTACCGAGCGGTCGCAGTCTCCACTCTTGTCGTCGGCCTCGCCATCCTTCAGCTTTTGGTGGAGTACGAGATCCGTCCTATGGATGCGAACTTCGACCTGCCTATGCTCGTTATCAGTAACGCCACTGAGCCGCCGATGGCCGTTGAGTTCTATCGCATGTACAACCCACGCATCGACTACAACAGCGACATCGAGACGATCCATCGCCACCTCAACAATGGACCTCCGCGTACGCAGCGTCTCGCGATCGATCCGACCATGGACGTGTGGTCGTCCGACGTTTTCCGGTACGAGTTTTTGCAGCACACGTGGCGGTCGACCGCAGGCGGCGACCGCTACCGTATTATTTGTCTCGCCGAAAGCGACGTTGTCTACGATGAAGACTACATCGCCTCGTTTCTTCTTCCAGATGGGTCGCCACGCACTAATAACACGTCCGTGGTGCCATCGGAACCGCTCGAGCTCGCACATGCCCAGCATTTTTGGGGGCGCCGCGTCTTCGAGCCCTTCAATATGGCTCTGCTGTGCACGTCCTCGCACGCGTCACCACGCACGCGTCTGTGGGCGCGCCTTGCCAGCTTTCTCCATCGGAAACGGTACCGGCGGCTGCTCTACCTCGACTTCTTGTACGCGCTGGTGCCGCGCCGCTCGGTGCTGCTGTGGGATGCCCATCACGGCTGCACCCACTTCCATGCGCACTGCAAGTATATCCACTTTACTCAACCTAAACTCCCCGCCATTGAGGAAGCGATTCAAACGATTACAGGGTGCTGATACAATATTGAATGAATAGATAGCTCTTCTTCTCCCGTGCGCTGTAATTATGCTCATTGTAGCGCGCAGCTCGCACGCATCATATTGACGGCGTCGTGCGAGCGGCAGTTGGCGCAGCGATAGTACGCGTTCGTCTCGGGTCGGACGACCAACGGGTTCCTATAGAACACTTGACCGCAGTCACGACAAATCCCATTGTCGCGGCTACGTACGCCATCGACTGGCACGGGACGTGGAAAGGCTTCCACCACTGGTGGTGGTCGGGCAGCGAGGCCACCACCGCCATAAACGACCGTGGGCTGCGCCATGGGGAACAGCACTTGATTCTTGCACAGCGGACAGTGGAGCTCGTCACGGAGCCAGCGGTTCGCGCAATCGGCGTGGCACAGATGCGCGCACAGCAACTTCTTGACTGCAGCGTGGTACTCCATCGCGCACCGGCACACGACACAGACTTTGTGTGGCGGAGCCGGGCCCGGGACAGCAGCAGTGCTGCCACTACCACTTTCGCCGGACGCCGTCTTCATCTGCGCACCCCCAAGCGCCGGATCCGGCTGCGTGTACACTTCGATCGGGATGTCGGCCGCCGTTCGCGGCAGTTCGCTCGCGCACGCTCGCATCGCCTCGTTCTTCTCTCTGCTTTCAGGCCAACGGAAATGTGTGTGTGTGTGTGTGTCCACTGTTGCACCACCCCAGCGGCGGCGCCGCTGCGTGTTGGGACATGAAGGCTCATTTTCTCAATGTTTACTGCTGTAATAAGAACACGACGGAGGTGGAGACTCCTCGTCGCAGCAGAGCAGTGCCGCATCTACTTCAACACAGAGCTCGTCTGGACACGCGGTCTCGTCACCGCCAGCCGATGAGTCAAGTCCGAGGGAGACTTCACGTCGGTCGCTGGGTTCGCTGGGGTTCTCTGGGTCGTCGGCGTCTTGTTCATCTTCTCTGCCGTCATTATTGTCGTCGCTGGAAGGATTGTCCTCGCGCGTGAGGTCTCCGTAGATTCCAGTAGGTGGTGAGACGATTACGTCCTGCACCGCGGACGCCAAATTCGACCGTGACTGCGTTCTCGACGGCCCCGTCTGTGACCGCTTCTGTGACTCTGTGTTTTGAACTTGATGCACCGCGACGTGAAGTTGAGGAGACCGAGGCGGTCGTGGTTTTGACCTTGCTGTGCACGGAGTAATAGTCGATCGCCGCGGACGTGTCGCGCTGCTGGTATTGGACGACGCCACCGACGCGGCTTCATCTGTCGCTATACTGTTACCAGCTCGAGCGGGGACATTGGCTGTACGAATTACACTGTGTCTGGTGACGCGCCGGGGATCAAAGACTTTGACGACGTTGGCGTTGACCGATCACGCGAGGTCTCGCGAAGTGACCAACAGAGCAGCGGCGGGATACTCCGCTTGTTAACAGTCGGCTTGAGGCGATATTCAAACGGAGGCAGCTGATTTCCAGTCGTCCTGCTTCCAGGCGCAAGTAGCATCAAGACCACCATCTCGCCATTCGTGAGCACCTTTGCGATCGGGTCGCTGGACTGGTACTGCAGTCCTAATGTGCCAAAGTGGCGCGTGAGAATAAACTGGTCCGTGACCTTCAGCTTCACTGGCGGTTTGTTGTACACTGGATGGGTAGCCGTAGCGAAGAGATCATTATGCTGCATCCAAAACAGTCTCGTCTTGATCTTGGCCACGACATCAACCATAGATTCACGGCGGTCGGCCACCTGGTAGAACATGCCAAACGGCGTCAGCACGTGGATGCCAAACTGCTTTGGACTCACGAACGCGACAAACTCGTCATAGTTCAGCGTTCCATCACCATCTAGGTCGAAACGTCGGATGAACTCGAGGAGCACGTCGCGTGGATAGTGCATCTGGGCCTCTCGCTCAAGAAAAGCCACGAATTCGTCCACCGAGATTGACCCAGAGCCGTCCGTGTCGAGCGCCTGGAAGCGGGCACGAAGATCAGCGTGGCTCACTACGAGATGTCGGAGCTGGCCTTCGACCGAGTCCAACGAAAGCGGTTAGTCGACGACAAACGACTCCAGCGCCGCGAAAAAGTCCACGCGAGCACAGCTGAGACGCTTAGGTAGAGTCTGTGCAAATGGCGCGCCGATGATCCGTGCAAAGACAACGTTGGTCAGTAGCCTGCTGCTGGCTGCTGGCAGACTCATGCCGAGCTTCTCTTCGAGGAGGCGGGCAAACTCTTTTGCTGTGATTGCCGCAATGTCGGCTGGAAGCGACGACGCAACCCTGGCGAGCACGCGCTGAACATCGACTTTGCCGCGCGACTTGCTGCCTGCGCGGTCAAGAACTGCCTGGCGGATCTGGAACTCGAGCATCTCGACGCGAAAGGTCGCCGCGCTCGCGAGGTCATGGAGATGCGTGGTGTCAATAGCCTCGCTTTCGTTCTTCACGTTCGCGACAGCGCAGATTGCGCGTTCTTGAACCAGCGATAGTACTATTGCTTCGCCACTTCCCTGAGACTCCAATCGCTCTTGCAAATCGGCGAGCAGCAACGGACGAGACGAAGCCAGCGCTTGCAACGGCGAAAGCCCCGCTGCGAGCATGGCGACAAAGAGCCGCTCAAGCACCAGTCGCGCTTCTTCTAGAGGAAGCGGCCGCTCGTTTTCTAGACTGGAAGAGCTTTCGCTCGCATCAGCTGACCCACTGGGCGCGATATCGTGGTCAGATAGAATCAACTGGGACGCGACTCCTTGCTCGTCGGAGTTGCCATCCGTATTCTCATCCAGTCTACCAGCCTCCGCCAGTTCATGCGAAGACTCTGCATAGATGCCGTCCCCCTCCGCTTCAGTAGATGGAGGCTGCAGTTCCGCCGGTTGAACAGGTCGTGTTCGCGACCGTCGCGCGGGCTTCCGCTTGCGTCGGGGCTCGGATCCCATCCCGCTTCAGAACAGCAACTTTCGCACCCGTTGCAGTTGATAGTGACACCTCGAAAGAGTGCACATCCCCAAAGATGCGCGATGATTGTGGTCGATGAGGATCACGAAGAGGCCTCCGTGGGCGCGTAATATGGGCGAGGCTGGATCCTGTTTCACGGCGAGTGATACAGGGGATCGTGGGTGACAACGGCGCTGCCGTGCTTTGTCGTATCTTGAGCTGAAGATGAGGATGCGCTGGCGGGCGCGGAGCTGGTGGGTTAGTCGAAAAAAGATGCAGCGCACGTCACTGGAAAAAGACTGAAGGCGAGGGGGGTTTGAGTGTAAGTCATGTTGTTTTCTATGATGGGGATAAATACTGTGTGGTTGTGATAACCTACCATGCCCTTCGATTGGCACGATCCGCAAACGCGACTCGACAACTAAAAGCTACTCGCTCCATGGCTCACATTTCCATGTCAAAAATGAACTCGTCCTCGGCGCTCGGCGCTTCCCGGTGCGGCGAGCTTGTCGCATGCGCCACGGGCTGCGCATTGTCGCTGAAAAACTCTTCGCAGTCGTTGCCGCAGGCACACGCAACGTGCTCAGCGCGGCTTTCGTCGCGGTCGCACCAGCCAAAGTCGTGCGTGCGCGAGGGGATCATGACGGGCGCGGCGGGCTGCAGAGGACGGGCCATGTGCTGGCGCATCGCGCAGGGCTTCTTTCTCCGGCACTCGAAGCTGCGGAAGCTCTGCTCCGACTCGCTCTCCGTGTCTTCTTCCGACGTCCAGCTCGCCGGGTTGCCGCCGCTGCTCAGCGTAGAGGTCTTATGGGGCTTGCTGATGGCCGACGTGTGGATCCACTCACGGAACTGGGCCATGACTCTTATTTGTTGGAAGTTGGGCGACCGTGGCGTTGGAGTTGTCTTGTCAATTGGGGAATGAGTTCGAGTTGCCCCTGGATGCCAACCCAAGGTTGGATCGAATCCAACAAAAACCAAAAGCCCCAAGATCCGCAACGGCTGGGCTGGGTGGCTCCAAAGCCCCAAACCTGTGTTGGTGGGTACGCGGCGGACCGTTGGACAAAAACGGGTCGGATCATCATGCCATGAGAGATTCCGGGCTTGTTTCCATCGATGCCTCTTGCCCACACTGGCACGACTGCGGCAGTTGGTGCGCGTGAAACGACCACAATTCAACAACAAACAGGGTTGACGAACCTTCCAGTGCGGGGACTGAGCGAATTCTCACATGCGGTCCCACTTTTTCACGATTTGCCGCACGCGACTGATCTGACGAATAAACCCAACCCGTTTTGCTCTTGATGCAAGCCCTCTGTGGTTACGGTTACGGTGGGGACGACACGCGGGAATTCGAAAGATTCGCGTTGAACCTTCTGGACCTTCTGGAACCAGCCTGCAGCATATGTGACACCAAAGATGCTGATGCGAATCTTTGCTGCAAAATGCCATCATGGCCATGCGCCCTGGACGCATGGCACGGATCTGGGGATCACGCGGGACTCATCCTGGGTCTCAGGCTTTGTCCGGGTGTTGATATCAAACACCATTGAGTCATGGCCGACACCAACGCAGCCACCGTGGCAGCCACCAATCATAATGATGTTTTCATCATCATGACGACGCTCTCAGTGGCGGGTGTGTTTAGTCTCCTCCGGGATCATGTTGTTCATGTATATTACCGGTACTGTATACGAGAGACTCATATGCCAAATGCTCGCCGCGTAAAAAGCATGGTCGCACATAACCATAACTATAATGGTGGTGGAAACAACAACATCAGCCGCACCAGGAAGGCAACAACATTGCCTCTGTCCTGGCCGTTGCTGAATAATAGCGCCGCGCCGCTTCCCTCCATCATTGCCGTTCACCCTAGACGATGACCGTGAAGTTCACGGTCATCGTCTGTGTCAGTGAAACAGTCCGTGCTTCAAAAGCCCACCGATCCATCCTATTCGGCCTTTTCGCAGGTGGGATTCGCAGTACCTCTCGCATACACGCTCCTAACACGCGCTTGCAGTATACACACCGTCGCGTCGCCCACGGCGCCGCTGTAATACCTTCGCAACTGGCATCCCGTTCGCGAGTCCTGAATGGGCCCGGTCTCAGTGTCCACGTCCCGGCAATTCGCCAAGGTGTCGCAGCGCTCAAAGGCGAAACATACTTGTCCCGTTGTGAATGAAGTCTGCGAATAGGAACTGTCGGTAAAATCCACCAGCGCCGCAGCGGGGTCTCCATGCAGGCAACGGCTTCCAGAATGTCGCGGAGATCCGTGCTTGTCGCATTGGAAGCGCCCCTCCCATACACAATGGTGATCTCTTGAGTTGCTGTGGATGGTTGATGCTCCAAAAGTGCCAGTATGGACAGTGCGGAGCAGCGCAACCATGCCAGCTCGTTTGACGACCAAGCCCCTCATCACTGTGATACACTATAAGCTACTTGAAGTATGATGAATGGTGTGGTGGAATAAATAGGGCCTATTTGATATTAAATGGATACTGTAGCTTCATAAATGATAGGAGCATGTGAATGTGCATCCCTCTATGTCTATGGTACTATCGGTTGCGGTGATTTACAATTCCATGTCGAATATCTGCTCGTCTTCATCCGACGAGATGGTGGAGTTCAAAGCGCTGGAAACGGGTCCCTGGTGGTAATAGTCAAGGCCCGACTTGGCGCCGTGCTGTGTTCGGAAGTATGCGAGGTTGCCGAACAGCATGAGATCGTCTTCGTTGATATCCATGGCGCGCGTCGTGCTACAGGAGTCATAGTCTTCCCCGCGGTGTTGTGTTCGCGCTGAAGTTTCCATGAATTCGAACGACGACAGTGCGTGAGCTGTGAAGGTGGCTTGCGGAATCGCGATCGGCGCTGTGCGTTGCACCGTAAGCTTGCGCGCTGTAGAAGACTTGCCCACCTTCTTGTCACCAAAGAACACGTCGCCACATAGCTCGCTGTCCGAGTCGGAGTCGTAGTCACAATCGGTCTCGGCCCATGAAGAGGCGATACCGCTAATAACACTGGTTGCGGGGTGTTCCGTCGTGCGCATCTCGGCCATCCAGCTGGAGAACGACATGAAGGAGCTGTGGGGAGATACTTGGCCGGCGGCGATCCGGGCGTTCGTGTGGAGGGAGGAGCGATTTCCAAAATGAGCTCCATGTGATCAGCGCACGGCAGGTGTTGCAGTTGGACAGCCCCTCCCCCACTCGGACCGCAGTCGCAATCGACCATCACTCTGTCGCGTTCGTCCGCTATCCTATGGCGTCGGCGCAGTCAGTTCCCTTGTGTTCTTGTGGGCTGGGGCTCTACTACGTAGTCGGGGCCGCTACCATCCCTACCCCTGATTCATCTCAAATTGCAGCTTCCAGGACTTTTTACCGAACAGCTCAAACTGCAAGCGATTGCGCAGCCAGCCAATCACCAAAAAGAGAACGTTCTTGTTGTTGTCGGCCTTGCCGTTTGGGCCTTTGGGGACAGTCCCTGCTCTTGTGTTGGCTCCCGCCACCAGCTTGCCAGGACCCAGAGTGATGATTGGTCAGAGGCACCTTTGGTTGGCGCCAATGAAATCTTGCGTGGTTTGGATGTCGACGACAGCCACGACACGACAGCCCAGCTTTTCCCAACCTGATCCAGGAGCCTCGAGATTCTTCCAGAAGCAAAGGCACGCACCACGATAACTGAAATTGGACAGAGACGAGAGCGCCTCGTCATTTGTGTGATATCGGCACGCGCCGCTCGTCAGCGACAACCAATCGACGAAATGTGGTTCCGTGGCACCACGCCGGCAGAAGGAGCCCTTATTATTGGACAAGCAGGAGGGACGCCAAAATGTGACGGGATCTCCAAAAACGAGTTGTACCGGTATCTGCCGGTACCACTACTTCAGACTTGTGTTTCTGACAACCAAGTTTGCCAAATAGTTCTGCTATCCGTACTGCACTCTAGGTACTCCAGCAACTTGCTTTGCCTGGGTTCTGCAATGATGGCCTAACTCACTTTACTGTACCGTACCTGGTACGGTACCTATCGAACGATGCTCATCTTCACATATCTAGTTTGCGTGCCTAGACGCCAGTCCGATAGGCCAGCTCGGGGATTTCAGCAACCAATCGCTTGGCATGGCACATTGCTGCAACCAAGCTTGTGGCCAAGAAAATGCTGGTAGAGTTCACTGTAGAACAAGTAGTGGGTTTCTACGTGTTTCCTGTGACCTGGTATCGTGAGTGAAGATTTCAGTCAACCCATGCTACCCTTGCTGCAGGGTTGTAGTTAGATTTTGAGATCTTTTCGGAGTCTATCCATCCACGCTGCAGCACGCACGCACGTGCTGTAGACAGGCAGGCTTTGCCACGTGGAGCCATGCCGCCCTTCGCTATGGGGATAAGAATGTACGGTTATGGAATCTTTCGGAGGCACGGCGTATCACTGAACCAACAATGGCGTCAGTCGAAAGACGCTCCCCAGGCGGCGGAATCTTCAGCACCGGATCGAAATCATTTTAGCCATGGCAGGCAAGCGTATGGACGACATGGCTCGTGGCGCTCCCCACACCAAACGCCAGAAACCCCGTGCGGCGATTGGCATCGCTCTGGATCCGACGAACTCGGTTGGATTCTTCAGACTCCAAAAATGAGTGAGATCAATTTGGTCTCCATATCAACAGCGGATTTCATTCGCAAAAATTAGTACAGTGTACCCATTCAGCTACAGTATAGTGTTGTATGTTGGTGATTGTTTGGAGCAGTAACCTATTATAATAGTAACCCGGTTAAGACAGTACCCATGTGGAAAGAGTCAGATGCGAAGTGGCAGCGAAACGAGCGACCGTGTGGATCTGCCATGCACCAACCCCTACTGGAATAAACGCCTTTATCGTCATGACATCACCGCCGACGGCGCTGTCGTCGGCATTGGCGTCACCGCCTTTCCATACATATGCGACGGGCGAAAATGGCGGCGCACGACCATCGTTGAACGCCAACGCGCACGCCAACGTGCTGCCGACGGCGACGACGTTCGCGACGCAGGCTCCCCAGCTCACGTCGGAGAAGGCGCACTCAACTGCTCTCTTTCTCGCCTTTGAGGAGCTATGCTCACGCGTCGCGACATGGTCGACACTGCTGGCGCAAGATCTCGCTTCTTCTGATGCGACCTCCCCCGTCCTTGAAGCCCCAGCGTTGGTCGCCGCCACCAGCCGCCCCAGTAAAACCAGTTTGCCTGACGACGCATCCACACAAACGGCCGGCGAGGCTGCCACGGCATGTGGCTCGCGGCCCACGACCCAGCCACAACTAGGCGGACCTGGAATCCAGAGAACAAATCCAGTGTCTAGTTTTGTTCCACCACAACCTCTTGCCCACTCTACTGTAGAATCCGGGGAGCTGCTCGCCAGTTCGGATCCAGCTTCAGCCCCATCCTCCCACTCAAATCCACGTGATGCAACTTCAACCACTTCGAAATTTTACGAGCAAGCAGCTGCCCGAGTTCCCAACGCCTCTGAGAATGGGCACGCCAACACCTTGAGCACGAAAACGCCAACTTTACCAACTTTGCCAACGCCAACTTCAACGCCAACGCTGCCGCCATGGCTCGAGGCGCATGTGGAGGTCTTCTTCAACGAGCACCTCGCGCGCGCGATCCAGATCCGCGAGTCGCAGCTCGTCAATACGATCCATGAGTGCGTTCAGCAGGAGCTCCAGCGCCTCCAGCGCCGCGTGCAAACGCTGGAGCACCACGCAAGCGAGAGCGACAAGACCCGGGCCCATTTGCAGTCCAAGCTGGATCGCCGCGTGGAAGAGAGCAACGCGCTCCGCAAAGAGTACTACAAGCACCTGCTGATGCTGCGCGACCTCGTGGGCAAACGGCGCCACGACCCGTGCACGCTCAAGGCGGTCGAAGACGAGATCGCAGCGGTGGTTCAGGGGGGCGATGCCAGTGCCACCACGACTGCGAAGGCCGGCGCGGCGTGGTTGTACCCACGCACCCCGACAAGGGACGAGAGTGGCGCAACCGGCAATATTGGCAGCACGGCGGCGATCACGGCAACGGCGAGTTCCATGGGGATGCGCAAGGAAAAGGAAAAGTGGGAAGAGCGTGCGCGCGAGGCAGCGTACGTGATTGCTGCTGAATGGATGCGGTGTATGCCATAGCTGATGGGTTGTTCCCTAGTGCCGAGTGCCAGCAGCTACACGAGCAAGTGCTCGTGCTTAGGCAGCAGCTCGAGGAGGCGAGGGGGCTTGACGGCGAGCTCTGGTTCGCGACGGCACAGCACGGGCTCTACGAGCGCCAGCGCATGATCGACAGTGTCTACAAGTCCAAGTGCACGTGGGCTCAGGTCGGGGACGCGATCCTCGAGTTAGTCAACAACGACCTGGTGTGGGAGGCCGTCGAGACCAGCGCGTTTCGGGACAAGGGGCGCGTCTCCCGCGGACTAGAGGCGCTGATTCTACGGGCCGAGTCGCTCGGCGTCAGTAGCCCCACAGGAGATGTCGCCGCGGGGTTGGATGGTGCAGAGATGGCCAACGACCTAATATCCAGGCGTGGTCTCGACCGGCGTCGCAGCTCGGCGTGCTTCGGGGAGGGATCGCGCGCCATCATGTGTCGGACGTGTAATGGCTGTGGGTATTTGGACGCGTCCGCGTGGACGGCCAACCACCAGGTGGGTGCCCCCAATGACGAGGAAGACGGCTCGTACTTGCGCAAGACGTTGGCGCAGGTGCTGGAACTGAAGACGTCGCTGGAAGAGACGACGACGCGAGCCAACCATGCCGAACAGGAGCTGCTGCGCACGGTCATGGAGGGCGCGCAGATGAAAGAGATGATGGAGAAAATCGAACAGGCTCGAGCCCATCGAATGGACTGCTGTCTGCAAGTGGACATGGACGAGGACGAAGAGATCAGCGTGGATGACATCATGAACGCCTACAGTGGCCCAGGGGGAGGGAGCAGCACGCGAGGCGGTGGGCGATGGAAGCAGTATGAACACCTCATCGTGGAGCTCAAGAATCTCTTGTCGGAACGCGATGCGGGGCTCGCCCAGCTACGGAAAAGCGTAGCGGACTCCCAGTCCCGACTCGTGAATCTCCAGAAGACGTCCCAGAAAGACCAAGAGCGGCTCCAACGGGAACTGCAGACGTTGAAAGGGTCGCTTGCGCTCGCGATGTCGAGTCGCAACCACGTTATTGAAGAGAAGCAGGCGGCCGTGAATCAACTGCTCCAAAGTCTGGATCGGCAGCAGTCTCAAAGTGCATTTTCAAGCAAGCGAGTTCTCCTTCTGCCTCGAGCGTCTCAGAATCGTGATACGGGCGCGATCAACGTGGATGGCAATAATGATATATATGAAGACTGTGGGGATGAAGACGAAGGGGAAGAGGGGGACGGTGACGAAGACGAAGATGAAGTGACGCGCACCGAGCGCATGGCGCGGCGATATTCACTGGCGGTCGGACGCGTGCAGCGAGAACACGACGAGCAGCAGCAGCGGCTTGAGCAAACCGAGAAGGAGTTGGGGACTGAAGCTGAGAAGCGCAAGCGAACTAACAGTATCATGCTGGGCGGCCTGACCGTGTCGATGGCATCGCATCCGCGCGATCTGTTCAAGGCGTTGTCCAGTACCCACCAGGAGTTGCTCAGCTACCGTCGCTCGTCGCAGAGAGCGTCAGCGCTTCAGACCGATCGCCTCTTGACGCTGACCACGCATTTGGCCCATATCTCGGAGGAGCTTGTGATGGTCAAGAAGCGAACGAGTGTGGAAATTGAGTTTTGGAAACTTGACTGTGAAAAGCTGCAAAATTCCAACCGGGCGCTGGCTGCTGATCTAGAGACAGCCCACCAAATGATCGACGAGGCCAACGAACGCACGGCTCAAGCGAATGTTCGGAATGCTATGAAGGTTTGTGTGCCTTGCGCGAAGCACGAAGAGCGGTTGTTGGCGATATCAGCCATGCTCCTGAAGGGAACTGCAGGGGGTGGCGATGGTGCTAACGGGGGAAGAGAGGCTTCGGTGGGTCACCGACCGTCTAGTGCACAGACCGCAAATGCAGCTCAGCTGAGTGAGGTAGAACCTCACGGGTTGGGTGCGATTCTGCTTGATCTCGAGAATCTTTACTCGACGCTGAGCTCGTCCAAACAGCGCCACGCAAAAGAGGCCATCGCACGAGCACTGCTCAGTGGCAATGGGCAAAGTGATCTCCCCGACTCTTTCAGCTCGTTGCACGACGGATCGTCTCGATCGGACAATGAGCGAACCACCGGTTTGTTCCAAGCACCATCAGCACGCGCGGACGGAAGCGTGTCTGCCGAGGAGTCAAATACTCCAAAACGAAGCAGTCAAGTCGCTTCTCCGTCCGTTCGACTCTTTCAAGATTCGTTCACTGCCTCGTTGCAACGAGACTCTCCGTCTTGTATTGCCGTGCAGGGGTCGTCGATTTCGACGCCCGTGTTCATGGAGAACAACTTGCAAACTCATCACCGCAAGACAATTGTACGTAAGGTTCTGTCCGAGCAGGAGGCTCTCATTCGACAGCGAGCGGCATCGCGTCGTGGGCATCACCCATCGCGAAACCTGAAAGACGCTACGGGAGGGAAGAGCATAACGGAACGGACCCCGGGTCTTGTGAGTGTCAACACACCTGAAATGGATGAGCCCGATGACGGTGTCCCTGTGTACTCTACGTACGTGGATGAGGACGGCAAGGAAGTCTTCTACGTAGACGTTGAAGAAGAGGAGTGTGGAGAGAGCGACAGCGAGAGCACGGACGCACCGCGCGGCTCCGCAGTTTCGACGAGCGCGACTGATCCTTTGCTGATCATGCCCACATCTGCCCAAGCAGCATCATCTCATCGACTGGATCTTTCTTTTCAGATCCCATCGCCTGACCACCCAATAGGGGGGCCAATTTGTGCCGCAACAAGGGAGCATCATGGGGCAGAAGTGATCGATAAGGACCCCGAGATGATTCAAAAGCTGCGAGAGCTCGTGAACAATAATGCGACAGCACGAGAACTGCTGGCGCTCATGAATTGGCGGGTTTTCATGAGCCATTTCCAAGCGTATCGAGATCAGAGGCGGCTCGATTTTGTGAGTTTTGAGAGCCATTTATTACTCCATCGCAATTGCTTAACCTGACTCGGGCTTCGATGTGTAGGTGAACGCTACGTGGCGCACAGCATCAGCGTCTGGTTTGTCGTCTGTGTCGACGAATACTCTGCCCCAGGCCGTGCGGACGACGATGCAGAAGCTCGTTCAGTGGCGAGAAGTCGCCCTCGACGATGCAGTTCGCCAACGGGACGAACTGCGAAAGCAATCGCGACGGGCTCAGACGCATGTTCGTATCTCTCCTATTCTTTGTACTTTTGCAGCAGCGATTTTGCTGACCTCTTCACCTACTCTTCGCTCACTAGCTGATCCACTGCGTGTCCACGGTGCTAACGAACTTGACTCGCAAGAGCAAGACGGGCATGATCCGATCCGACTCGCATCCGCTCGTCCACATTGACCCACAGACGTATAGTCCGCGTCGCAGCCTAGGCCCGATGCACTTGCCTTTGAGGCCACTGTATCCGTCCACGCGTGTCAACCTGAGCGAGATTCCGGCAACGCAGCACGTGCCAACGCCCAGTTTTCCATTGCCCATGGAACTCCCTACGCTCAGCGAGAGTCAGTCAGTCGGCACCACGCGGGAGGCGTCACTTACTCCCATTAGAGCCAGTGGGGACCAGGAATCCATCAACGAGACTCCTTGGACGCCATCAATCTTTGAAAACGACAACCGCTTCCCAGTACGTATGGCTTCCCGACGTTTAGTGGATGGTGCGTTGGCTCATACCGCTTGCGATCGTATCCAGCAACGATCCGTCAAGTTCGTGCCTGTTGGAGGTGGGGACGATCTGTCCCTGATGCACTCGACCTCGCCACTCCCTGTCTCCCCCCAGTCGAACTCTCCGTCCAAATCCCCATCCAGAGCCGGAGGGCTCTCTGTAGATGCAATACGTAAGTGCGGGAAGACTCTTGTCCACAGAGCTTTGCTGAGACTTGATTGTGGTGGATGTATGCAGGTCGACCCATTCACAGCGCTGGTCCAACTCTTGGCGGTTCTTTCAACCCCCCACTGTCGGATCCTTCGATTGACCCTGCGGCCCCTCACTTCCTCGATCTCTTTTCCAGACGACCCGTGCGACCTCAGTCATCGCCGGCGGGACCTCGCACTCACTTTCGGCCATCGTCAGCGACCGCGTCTCGCATTGAAAGTGGAATGCTAGAGGGGGAGATCAGGCCGCCAGAGCACTCGGCTGTGCGACCTAGTTCTTCGAGGGCAGAGCGATGAAGGAGGTTCTATGTAGATTTTCAGAGGACTCTCGAAAAACGACCAAGGTGAATCAAATCTATTTAGACAGAGAAGCGGCGTCCGATCACGATACCACAAACTTGCCTTCACACGCGTCGTAGGCTCGATACGCGACCGTGTCGGTGATCATCCGCACCACGAGGTGGCCCAGTTTGCAGTGTGCGAGATCTCGCCACGTAATCCGCAATGGGTCCCGCGGTGCCACGAGATCAAAGACTTGGGTCTTTTATGTATCAGGGAATCCACCTCTCGGAACGTCAGCGCCACCAAAGAGACAAGGCATCAAGCCCCACGTACCCGCAGTCTGTTGACCGTAGCCGACGGTGCCTCCTCTGCCGGGAAAATGTCTTCTCCTCTGGCGTGCGTGACCAGGTCGCGCAAGAAGAAATCCAGCGTGAAGGCGTCCAGATATCCCTGCTTGTGGATATCCAGCACGCTCCAGAAGAACTACAACACCCAAGCCACTCAGTCAGTCACAAAGGGGAAAGTACGAATCACCGCCTTGGCGTACTCGGAGAGAAGACACAGAGCTGCGGTCGGCCATGCGCAGCGTCAGGTCGACAAACGCCCTGTAGTCCATCTCATTGTCGGGTGGGAACGTCGCCGTCTCGTGAAACACTTGCGTCACAAACGCTCGCGTGAGATCGTGCATGGGCGTGAGTGCGATCGGGTTAAACGCCTTTTTCTTGCCGTAATCCATCATTTCGTCGACGCTGAGCAGTCCATTCTTGTCGCGGTCGAGCTGCACGTACTGGCGGTGGATTTGGCGGATCGCATCGGGCGAGAAGCGGTTGGAGTCGTGAGTAAACAGTGCGTGGAGATCGCGATCCGTGAGCTGAATCCACTCTTGGAAGACGGGGCACGCAACGAGCGCGTCGATTGAGACGTGGCCACGGGCCGCGACAACGTCGTGGCGCAGCACGATGAGACGCGTGGCGATCAGCTCATAGTAAGACGCGAACTCGGCCTGCAGACACAAACGGCATCAGACCGTATTCGCTCATCCGGGGCAATGGGCAATGTATATCGATTGCGTCCGCTTACATCCACGCTGATCAATTCAGAGTCCCGAATTGTATCCGAGATCCGCCGCTGGATAATCCTTGTGAGGTCGCTTTCACTGAGAACCCCTTCAACCGTTGCATCGGGTTGCGCCAGGAGAAAACGCGTCGCCGTGAGCGTGCGGTGGAGATGGTGCAGGTATTCCAGCAGCGCGAGGCCATTCACTCGGCCGTCGTCATCGGGCGGAAGCTGCCGCCAAGAACAGTCCACGACGTCGTCAGTGTCTTTGCTGTGGACCGGATTCTTTGTACGAAACATACCATGAGGAACACTTGCGCCGACATCATGCGATTTGATTTCTCACTCCGGACTGACCGGACGACCTCGTTCCAGTCGTCGTACGAGAGCAGCACCGTCTTGTGGTCACGCAGCAGGCGATCCACGCAGACGACACTCGACGGTGTCGCCGTCTTGTCCATCAGGATCGTCAGCAGTCTCGGCACCTTTGGAGCGTGCGCATACCGACAAACCGCTTGCGTCAACTGATCCAGCTCAGTACGCGAGAGCATCAGCTCATCGATCCGCGCAAGCGCGAGCCGGCGGCAGACCGCACGACTCGTTTGCGGCGCCACGGCATTTTCAACCGTCTCAGCTTTCTACGGAACGGCATCAGCTACAGCGGCTCTACCCCCTCAGTGTTTGGTTCTTTCGAGGCATGTACGCACCGGGAAAAAGAAGCGCGGGATGCGGTCGTAGCTTTGGCGGCGTTCAAGAAGCTGCGATCCGCTGGTGCCTGCCTCGGTGGCCGTCATGAGCAGTCGCACGATAGAGCACAATGGGCGAAAATACGGTATTTTTTGCGCCAAGTTGAAGTGGACGTCGGAAATATACGGTCACAAATCTGAAAATTACTGACCGAAGTTGTTGAAGTGGCGGCGCAGAAAAAAAAAACGAGAGCGGATATCCGGTGCGTTTCATTTCTTCTCTCGTTTTCTTTTGTGGCGCGAAAAGCAAACGGCCGCTGGTTTCCCATTCAAAAAGAAATCAAACACAACGCCAACACCAACAGAAGTCGATCCAACAAACCTCCAAGAGAAACCAACAGCCAACAACCAACAACCAACATGGGGGTGGCACCGCGGCAAACTTTCCAGGGTAGCGACGATATCTTGCTGCTCACGCACATCTCGCAGTCGCCGCCGTGGCAGCACCGCGGCGGCGTCATGGAGGCGTGGCAGCAGATCGCGCAGACGCTCAATGGCGACGCAGCGTGCTCGCTTGCGAACCTCAATGCCTCGGCGAGCCGCGCGCGATTCTTCCGTATGGTCGGACAGCGGCGCGCGCGCCAGGACAAGATGCTTCGGCGTGGCACGACGAACGAGCGCCAGTATGAACAGAAGCTGCAGCTGCTGGACGCGCTCATTGCGCGCATGGACACGTTTGATGAGGAAGTGTCGCTCCAAAATTTATTGCGAGACGTGGACGAAGACGCCGACGCCGAGACCAGTGGCCACGCACTGCCCCTTCCAGCGCCGATGATCGTGCAGGTGCCGCAGCCTCAGTCGCACCCAGTGCAACGCAAGCAAAACCCGTACAAACAGCAGCGTACAACAGTCACGTCGCGTCCACAGGAAGTGCGAGATGCAGGGCAAGGCAAGAACCCGCTAGCGCCGATCGCACGACCAGTCCACAGACCTCCTGCGCCCGTGTCATCCGTGGGAAAGTCCACGTCGCACACTATGACGACGCCACCGCAAGGCCGTCGAGAACAGCGTGTGCCAGTGACACAACCAGTGCCTGCAGCCGCAGTCATCCCCGTGGATTCGCCCGAGTACAATCTCTCCATGGCGACACGACCTCGTCCGGCGCAAAACGCGCCTCCGGCCAAAAAGAAGAAGCCAATTACAAGTCCCCCGGATCTCGCGCTGTCGCTGAGCAGCTTTCCCAGTGATGGAGACGGATGGGAACGACTTGCCGACCGCGCGCTCGAGTTCATGCAGCGCAAGCTCGAACTGGATCGAGACGCCGCGGATCAAGACCGCGCGTGGCGTCGCGAAGAAGCCAGGGATCGTCAGAATGACTTGAAGGCCATGCGCGAGCAGACCGACCGCCTGATCCATGCGGTGCTGGAGCTTGCCAAGTCCAAGTGATCGCGACGGTACGTGAGATGGAGGAATACCCGCAGGAGGTCGAGTGTGTTTGTCGTGCAGTGTCGTAGGATAGATAGAAAGGAGGGGCAAGATTTGATTTGGCTCTTGAGCTTTTCGTTAGACAAGGAATGGGTTAGAGTAATGGAGAAGCTAATATATGTGTGGGTGCATGGAGTGAAAAGAGAGAGGGAGAGAGAGAAAGACTGAAGAGGCGCGTCTCAAACGGAAGGCGCTGCAGCTGCCGTGGTGGTGGCCGCCGTGGTTGCGATCTCCTGCTCCCACATGAGACGGTTGCGGGCGACTCTCTTGGTTGATCGGTGAATCGACTGCACGCTCGTGATGTTCATGCTACAGGAAGCCAATGACAATTTGTCCAGTTAGCGAGATGACGGTAGGCAAGGGATGGAGGGAGAGGCGAGTCCGCACCGGCAGTACGGGCAGCACTTGAAGCCGCTGCCGTTCGTGACGAGCGCGTCATGACACTTGGTGCACGTGAAATGGTCGCACGGAAAGGCGACCGCCCGCGTGAGTTGGAGATCGTAGAAGCAAATCCTAAGAAACACAAAGCCGTCAGCTATCACTCTCCCACAAGCCAACACCAGTGTCCCTCCATACGCACCCACAGAGCAGCTTGTCATCGGCGAGTCGCGCCGCCAACGCGTTGTGGCGCTCCTCCGAGTACGTGCGCGCCGTGGCCTTGGTTCGGCCCTGCTGGCGGGACGCAGCCCACGCTTCAAACTCGCCGGGGGTGCCGTCTTCTTCCAACTGGATCGCGGCTATGCTTTCCAACAGCCGCTCTCTTTCGTCGCGTCGGCGTTGCTGACGCGCGCCGCCGCCTTCGTCTTCGCTCGCACTGACCTCTTCTTCATCTCGTTCTTCTTCCACTTCTCTGACACTGAGCTCGTCCACGCCCATGCCACTCGATGACGCCGATAGCGCCGTCATCTTGGAGAAGAGCGAGATCGCCCCGCCCACGACGAGCCCAGCGATCCCACCGACCGCTGCACCGAGCAGTGCACCAGCCAGCACTTGGTTCGTGTGGGATCTCGCCTGTGGGGAGGCGCCCACGCCGTACCGCGCCCACGTGACAAAGTGTTCGCAGTTGTAACTGAGGTAGTCGTACTGCGACTCGCCTAGCCGCGTGCGTGCACGGCGCACAATCTCGTCACCGCCAAAGGGTTCGGCACGGTGGTCGCGCAGCATCTTCGCGTCCATCTCTCGCGTGTACTGCTGCGGCATGCTGGCATCGGATTCGTCGCCCGCGGCATCCTCGGCCGAGGCCACATGGCGCTGGCAGTTTTGCACGTGGCGGATCGAGTCGATTCGCACACTGAACGCGCTCGCGGGCGACCAGAGGTGGATGATGTTGCCGCGTCCGATGTACAGCGCCACGTGGCTGAACTCGCCGCGGTGGAACCGCACGACGTCGCCCACGGCGAAGAGCTCCTCGGTCATTATCCCCACACTTTTTTCCCTTTTCCGGAAATGGCTTTGAGGAAGATGAGGTGGGGATCGACCATCACTCTGCAGGAGGTGAAAGCGACAGGGAGAGGAGTGATGGTTGAACGGGTTTATGGGTAAGAAGTCTGACGACCCATTCGTCATGACACGAACCCAACCCAACCCGTTTCCATTGCGGACAATGTAACCACCGGACCCATCTTCAAGGGTTACGCTCTCCTCTGGGGGTTACGCGCGAAACAGCTCAGAGCCTCCACGCGGAGTAAAGGAGTCGCTCAGGATGCGGACGCTGCGTGGCGTCGCCATGGCCGTGGCGGCCTCGGCCATCGCTGGCGTGGCTGTCTATGTGGACCACGCGGACGCGCGCTCGTTCGAGTACCGCTCGTACGGCGAGATGGCCGCGTACCTGCTGGAGCTCAATGCGTCGTACCCCGAGCTACTGCGCGTCGAGGTGGCCCAGGACAAGTACGGACTGCCGTACCCGCCGGAGCTCACGTGCGGCACGGACGCAGTCACGGGGGAAGAGGTCCCGTGCAAGCACTACGTGGTCCACATGACCAACCACTCGACGCTCGCGGCCCACGCCGACCGGCCGCAAGTGTTTTTCAGCGGCGCGCTCCACGGCGACGAGCGCATTGGGCCAATCACGACCATTGAGATGATCGCGCTCATCGCCAAGCTCGCGACTGCGTACGCTCGCCCAGAGTCCCACGAGGCCACGGAGCTGAAAGAAGCCGGCGCCGCGTCGCTCCACACGCAGCGGTGGGTCCACCACTTGGTCAACACGCGCGACGTCGTGATCACGCCCATGACGAACGCGTACGGCTACGCGCACGACAAGCGCACCGAGTTGGACGTTGATCCGAACCGCGACTACAACTACATGCGGTCTGGCGCGCAGTGCATGCAGACCATGACGTCGCGCGTCGTGAACGAGATCTGGCGCGAGCATCTCTTCCAACTGGCCATTACGTTCCACGGCGGCATGCGCGCCATCTCGTACGAGTGGGGCTCGCCCAACCACTACTCGCAGAGCAACGCGCACCGCAGCCAAAAGTCCCCGGACGACGCCGCGCAGGTGCAGCTCACGCACACGTTGGCCGTGTTTGCTGGTTCGTTCCGCGACCAGAAGCTCTACCCCACGGGCACGATGAACGACATTGTGTACGGCGTCACGGGCGGCATGGAAGACTGGGGGTACGCGGCGTCGTGGGAGAACGACTTTGTCTCGGAAGAAGGCGACGGCGCCCACAAGCCGTTCCAGCCGTGCGAGCCCACGACCTTTGGCGGGTACCCCACGAACAAGACAGTGTACAACAACGCCACGCACCGTGCGTTCAATATTCTGGTCGAGACGTCCAACAGCAAGCACCCGACCGAAGACGAGCTGGGTCGCTTTGAAGATCTCTACCACGGCGAGCTCGATTTCTTCTCGACAAAAAAGGGCGTGCCCGTGCTGGGCCACGTATCGCAGAACGTGCGGCTCGCGCTCATGCTGCTGGATATGGTGCAGCCGTACCTGCGGTGGGTGGACGCCGCTGGGGAGCTGCCCACCAAGGAGCAAGAAGCGAGTGCTGTGACGAGCGACTCGTTCCCATCGGCGAGTTTGTTTGTAGAGGACAACAAGCAGCTGGCGAGCATGGGGTGCGGCGGGTTTGCGGCCGAGTCGATCCAGGTGACGTCGTGCAACTCGACCGACTGCCGTATCACGTTGCAAGCAGGCAAGCCGCTCAAGCTTCAAGTCGCTTGGGAAGTACTGGGCGCCATTACGGTCGACAAGACCCGCGTGGAGCTCGCCTCAGATGCGGCGTTCACGAAGGACAGTACGTTACAGTACCGCTCGGTTTGAAGATTGTCTGGATGGAGGAGGCTCATGAAGCTGTGGCCCTGTGCAGGTATCATTTCGCAGTCAAGCTTCCAGAAAGGATCGACTCGGTACGTGTGGTTTGGGTCGTTTCAACTGCAGCACTGGGGGACAACACTAACATGTCGAATGGTTCTCTGCAGTCGCTTCTTTGCGTTTGGCGAGTCCCCTGAATTGACCGCCGACGAAGCGCCCGACAACAGCGATACGCTTGGCACGTCGCTCTTTGTATCGTGCGTGGACCTCCACACGGACGTCTCCAAGAAGTTCTACGTACGCGCCTTGGCGAGAGTGGACCAAGGTTGGCGAAAGCAGGCCGAGAACGGAGAGGACCTGCCGTCGCCGCACATTCCTCCGCAGTCTCACTATGTGAATGCACGCACGAATGCCAAGTGGAACCACCAGTGGAACGGCCGCGACGTCAAAGGGCTGCTTTGGTGGTACTCACCGACGATCGAAGTGACGATCGAGGCCGCGGCAGTGTCTCCCAATGCCACAGCGGCGTCAGCGAACGCCACGGTCGCCAACGCGCCACCGACGGACACCATCACTGCACCACCGGCGACGACTCTGCCCGCTCCTCCCACCACGACCTCACCCTCAACAGCTCCAGCGGTGACACCCAGTGCAGACGATGATGATGAGATGGACGAAGGGGATGACAACATCGACGACGACGACGTCGGGGTCGAGCCAGTTGTGCCAACGCCAACAACACCAACAACGCCAGCAACGCCAGCAACGCCAGCAACGCCAAAGCCTTCTATCACGGCAACGCCTCCACCATCCGTCGATGAAAAGGGGCCGCTCGATGGCGTGTTGAAAACCGATGCCAAGGCCAAGTCGACCGAGAGCTCCTCGCTGCTCTCGTATGGCTACCTGACGCTCGGAGTCGGTGGGCTCGTGATCGTGCTGACCGTCGCGTACATGTACAAGCGAATCTTCCGCTCCCACCGACGGGCCTACATGAACATCAACCAGCAGCGTCCACAGCGCTCGCCGTTTGGCCGTCGCGGCCCGACATCGCCTCGCCATCGCGACGAGGACGACGACGACGATGAACCCTAGAGCTTATGGCAGTTTTGTGGCATAAGCCAATGTCACTATGAAGAGGTAATAGGAATGATACAAACATGATAATGGCGTTCGTAACAGATAGACTCGCGGAGCTGGTCAGATAGATAGCCATCGATCGGACCACAATGGACGGGAGTGGGTTCCCGCAATGTCTCTCGACGCTGCGCTTCCATGAGGTGCGACGGCAGCGACGCCATCCCCAGAAACAGCGTATACTAACCAGGCTTCATATGAACTCGTGGGCTGTTCGTAGATGGCCCAGGAAGGCACGTTCAGTGAGAAGGAACTCCGTGCCGTCGCGACGGACCGCAAGGTCGCCGGTGAGTACGCGGCGCTGCGCCAGTGCGACGCTGCGTTCAAGGAAATGATCGATGCGGACCAGGAGATGCAGCGCCAATTGCAGCAGCAGCAAAGCAAGAAGCGCGGTCACAGTCATGGCCACCAAGGGGAAGCTGCCGCCGGCGATGGTGGGGCAGAGGGCATGGCGGCAAACGAGGTCAAGTACGTTGGTTACGTCGACTGCGTGAGCAGCGCGCTGTGTCCGGCGTCGCTCAAGGAGTGGTACAGTTGCCTCGAACAAGCCAAGGCCGGTGAGCGACCGGTCGAGAGCTGCGAGGTCGTCAAGCACATGCTAGAGCGGTGTCTGCGCGCCGAGACCGACGCGCTCTTCCGCGCGTCGCAGGCGCACGTCTTCCGCCCCACGCAATGAGAGCATGAACAAGACCATGGCCACTCTTGTTTGTTTTATATTCGCTGTTGTATGGGTTAGGATCTCTTCTGTTGGTCCGATTTCCCAGTGCCCACGAGACGATCTGCTGGGGGAGGACGCGCCGGTCGTTCATTTCAAAACATCTACACGATCTGGTAGTTCTCCGTCGACAGCAGCTTCTCAAACCCAAACTGCACGGGCGAGTTATCGGCGACCTTGGCGACTGCTTCAATGTCCACGTCGCTGTACACACTTCGCGAAAAGAACGACACCGCGAGCGGGAAAAACACGTCGAGGTTGTTGCCCGGCACGGCGAATTCCAACGTCCCCGAGTTGTTTCTGGTCATACCACAAGCAGGCAAATGGTTAGTGATCAGGAGATTATGGGTCAGGTACTCTGGTATACGTACGAGGAATCGATGCTGTCGAGATGCCACAAGAGGCTGCCCTCGGCCGAATTGTGCTGGAACTGGCCGTCAATGTGAGCGACCTGCGGCGAGTGGCTCGACCCGAGCGGCACAATGATGTTGACATTGTCGAGCACCATGTCGCGGTCCATCGAGTACTCGATCGTGACATTGATCTGTCGCAGACATTACGGTGAAATTCCATCCAGAGAACAGCCCATCAGACCCTCCTCATCTCCTTAAGCTCACCTTTCCCCCGCCTTGCTCCTCGGGCCAGCACACAATGTTCAGTGGCAGGAACGACTCATCCTGGGTCTTCAGGCTCCACCGCAGCACGGCCACACGCGTGGATGGGAACGGTTTGCTCGAGTCCTGTCGTTCAAGTAGCCACCATCAACTTCCGTGCCTTTTTCTGGTCCCACAGCACACTGGTCGAACTCACCTTGAGACCCAAGACCGACTCTTGGTCAAAGAGACGCTTGTCCACTTTCGGGTGCGTCTGAAACGAAACGCCGTTCGCATTCGAGGATCTCAGCTTGAGACGGCAGGCCGCGCTGTCCTGGTCGTTCACCGACACAAACAGACTGCCCTTGACTTCGAGCTGCTCGAGCGTACCATCGCGGTTGAGCACGACGCTGAGCTTTTCTTCGACGACGACGCCGATCGGGTCGCTGCTCACCGCGATCGTGGGCGTCGGCGGGGCCATGGCCTGCACGGGTGCGCTCATGGGCGGGATCTCCTTGAGATCGTCCTCGGCGGCCATGGCATCCAAGAACGACTTGCCGCTCGACTTGCCGCCGCCGCCCAGCTTCATGCCCGATGTCTTGGCGATCGGCGCCGACGGCTCGGGTCTGTTGTACGACGTCGGCGACGTCGCCATGTTGTTGCTGCTGGCAAACGACGCCGCGTTCGATGGCGACACGCCGCCGTTGCGAGGCGAGCTGCCAAACCCTGAGCTCATGGCGTTGCCGAAACCAGTCTGCTTGGCGTAGCCACCGAGACCGGCCCGCTCGAGCCGTGCGCGCTCGCGCTGCTCTTCCTTGATGCGAATCGTGTGGCGCTTCATGTCGTCCTTGGCGGCCGCGCGCTTGCTCTCCTGGATCATGTTATGGAGCTTCTCTTCGTGCGACTCCATCTCCATGTTGACGCGGATCTGCTGGACATTAATATTCTCCGAGTGGCCGCCGGCCGAGATGAGCTCGTCGAATCCGAAAATGAGCTCAAACTGCTTGTCGCGAATCGCATTCTCGTTGAGCGAGCCGCAAATGTCGGGCACGAGCTTGGACAGCACCTGGATCGTGTGCAGGTCCTCGACAATGTTGCTCGTCTTGTTCGTAATGATGAGCACAAAGTAGTTTTCCAGCGGCTGGTACACGTAGCGCACGCTCTCCGTGTCGATAAACGTGTGCTCGCGCGAGCCGCTTGACAGGAGCTTGGGGAACGCCGTGAGGAGACCCTACGCACAAGAGCCGTGTGAGGAAAGGGGGCCCACTCCACAGACCACACGCCCCATGCGCCATTGACGATCGTACCTCCAATCGGATCCGAGTGATCTCGACAAACTGGCGCGCGACCAGCACTATGGTTTCGACACAATGGACAGCGTCAATCTCAGCCCGATCCGGATGCCCAGGAGCTCCTCACGCGAGGGGGGTAGAGCGCATTTCTGTACCTTTGCCGTTGCGCGTCAACAGTGCTGCCGACAGAACGACCTACCGCCACCGCAATCCATTCGTTTGGTCAGTCCTGATCCCCATTCAGCGCCGTAGCTCCTCGCCCCCTCCCGACGGGCTCCGCACCATCGTGAACTTGCTCTTTATTCCCTCCCCTCCTGCTTTTGCTACGTGCTCGCGTCTGCGTGAAGTGGGGCGAAAAAATCCACAGCGGGCGGAAAAACCTCGATTTGAAGTCTCTGGAAAAAACCTCGACTGAGGTGGTTGGCAGCGTTGGGAGCACATGATTGGCTGAATGGGCATTATTTTTTACCAATAGAAATCATTCCAGGAGGCAAGATGGCTACATGGGAATACCACGTCAAGAGGGATCCTCCATCCTCTATTTTCAGGGACGCCCACCAATGATACCAACGCACACAAGAGCTGTCGATGTATCGAGGCCACTGAGCCATTGCGACTCAGTGCCTCACGCCCGTGCTGGGTGTTTGTCATTCCTCACCATGGACACGCTCGACGAGTTCAAGAATGTGAGTCCGCTGCGGTCGCCGTCCCGGCAGGAGTCTACGCGCACAGTCAGGACGCCGCAGCAGCAGCTCTCGAGATCTCCGACTTCCCACTCTGGTCGCAATAGTCCCGGGCTCATGCTGGAGATGAGCGTCACGGAGCAGATCGCCCGCAAGACGCGCAAGAGCACGGTGCTCGACCAGAAGAACGCGCTCATGATCCTCGCGATCCCCGACTACGACGACTACAAGATCCTGCAGCCGTACAGCTGCCGCTCGCTATCAAACAAAACGAAATTCATTGGTGGTCGCGATTTCATCACGCGTCACAACCCACAAGAGGTCAACGACTTCAAGATGCAATACTCACGCGACGTGGGCAACTTGAATCGCCATCGATCGGTGCTCGCGCCGCCCAACACACTACTTGCGGATCCGTCACTACTCGGTCAGTCGTCAAGCAGCAAATCTTTCCTGTTAGCTGCATCGCAAACACTGGGTTCACTGCCAAGCAACCCGACTGGCGATGATTCAACCTCGGACATGTGGAGGCGGGTCTTGACCACGGGAAAGAAAGCCTGCTGGATTCTGACCGAGTATGGCATCAACAAGCTTATTGGCCCCGAGTACAGTATTTCGACGCGGTTGGCGCTGACCACAGCCCAGGAGCAGCCGTCGCCGCTGAAGAGCCGCTCGCCACTGCGTCCTCCCTCACCAAGTGCTACGTACTCAGCTCTGGCGTCGGCTCGAGTAGGGTTTGGCGTTGACCTCTCGGACGAACTCTCCCTCGGTAGACTCTCTCGGACGGCTGCATACAGTCCCGCTAGCCGTCCACCTAGTCCACCCAGATCTCCATATCGAGAGCCGGCGTTCTCGCTGCTAGGAACGAGTCCACGCAACACCACAAGCCAATCCGGAGCAACAGCGCGACGACCATCCTCCTATGGACTCTGCTCCACGCTCATGAACGACACGTCCGCGCCTCTACCCCCTACTGCCTCGCTCTCCCATCGAACCCACGACGCATGTCGCCACGAGGTCACTTCTTCAAACTCTCCAACACCGACGACGACGCCGTCGCCGACGCTGCTGCCGTTTGCGATCGAGGTGTCTCCGCCTCGCATCACGCTCGACAATCTCGCCGCGGGTGAAGTATACTTGTTTCCGATGCGCGTGCGAAACGTCGGCACCAAGCAAGAGCGCTACCGTGTCAAGCACCTCTCGGTCTCAGCGGGCGGCTCTCTGGCGACGATTGCCGAGGCCTCTTACGACAGAGACTCGGCGCGGCTGGCACCGGGGCTCGCGGCGATCGTCACCGTCACGCTGAGCTTTGCCCGTCGCGGCCACATCTCTGGTCAGCTGCAGATCGATACAGAGGGCGTCGGAAGCTGTCACGTGGCCATTGATGGCACCGTCCGCTAACTCTCCATTCAATCAACATGGCTTCGTTTTTATCAGAGATATCTGATGAAACCATCTGAGTATTTTCGAACGTATCTGAGTCCTAGAAACCGAGACAGGCCGCGACCACAAAAGGAGCGAGAAAACAAGATTGATGGCATGGCTTGCGATGGCCACGGCTCCCTACGTGGAGAGAGACGCTCTCATAGCGACAAGGCGGCGCCAGGCCCGAGCCAGTCTCCGTTCGAACGTTTAAACGGCAGAGCGCCAAGCAGTTCCCGAAAGGGCCACTTCCAGCTCCGACCTCGACCTCCAACTGCTCCGTTCCTCGGTCTCCCTGCGCACGATGGACGCCATCAGCGTCAGCTTCTCCAGCGAGAACACCTTGAACGGCAGCAGCATGAGCATTAGCAGCGTTGGCAGCATCGATGGCGCCAACGGCGTCGTCGACGCCCCGTCCAGCGACGTCTTTAGCAGCAGCAACTTGGTCTTTGACAGCTTGAGCATCCACAACGACGGCGTGGAACCGACCAGTACGGCCCCCAGTCCACCACTTGGCGGCGCCTTCGCGCTGGGCGCCGTGCTCAAGCTCAGCCGTTTAGGGTGGAACCGGTGCTACTCGTACGCGCTCTACTGCGGCAACGGCCGCGTGATCCACTCGTGGTCCAATATGCGCACCCACTTCCGCGTGCGTATCGACTCGCTGCGCTCGCTCGCGACTGCTGGCGTCACCGCGGAAGACGCGACCGAAGAGCTCGACGCGTTTTGTGCCAAAGTGCTCGGTAGCACGCCGCTGCCGCCACGCGAGATCGTCGCGCGTGCACGCGAGGCGCTCCATTGTAAGACCCATGGCCGCCGCTGCAGCGTCGTGCTCATTGTCCACGCGCGCTACGGCACCGTCGCGACGTCGATGGCCAAGTCGCTGCTGACAATCGCACCGCTCGTGATCAAGCTCAACGGACTTGGCGCGCAGTTTAGCAATGGCGAGCTCTCGATGCGTGACGCACTCGGTGTCGTGCTGCACTATATCGATCCAAAGAACTATCCGATGCCCCCCAATCGCCCAGCTCCAGCAGCGGAAGCCGGCGAACCGCAGCCAACAGTGGCGGTGCCCCTGAAAACCGTGCTGCTTGCAAAGGCACGGCAAATGAACGCGATCGACGGGCTCTTGCGGTCCGACGTTGCACCCTTCTTGGCCGCGTGGATCATGATTGCGCTCAAGAAGGGCGACCCGAACGCGTCGACGGTCGCGGTCGTCATCGCGCTGCTCAAGCGCGCGAAAGGTGAGTGGATGTATAGATGCGTGTGCTTGGTCTGTTCATGCCGCTGACGACGCGTTTGATACGATAGCGTCGCTGTTCTTCAGTCCCATGGCGAAAGCGTTTACAATCGTCTTGTCTTCTGATGCGAATCTACTCGAGCGGCTCGTGCGCGAGCGCATGGAGTGCGGGTACGTTGCTGTGTGGTGGGGGTCGTATCCGTATTGATTCTTTGCGAGTTTGACTGAACGAACGGGTCGCATTCTACATCCACAGAATTTGCTTTGTCAACTACAACGACGTGCCGACCAAGCTGCTCGAGTGCTCCCACGTCCTCTGCGGCAACTGCTTTGCGTCTCTGCGGACGCGTGTGTGCCCCTTCTGCCGGTACGTGTAGTTGAACTTCTTGAGTGAGTACAGAGATGTCGTCAAGATCCATACTCACGATGCGCTTCTTGATGCTGCAGCGAGCCGATCACATTTGAACGTCAGATCACGAACCACTACAAGGCGTTGGCAAACGAAACGATCCGCGAACAAGAGCGTCTCGAGATGGAGGCCAACGATGTCGACGCGCCGCCCTGCTTGGTCTCCCCTCCATCGTCGACGGGAGCCGAGCTCGAGACCGGCCGAGGCCTCGTCTCGTCGCTCTTGGCGATACGAGCGGCGCTGGCCCGTGCTTTGTCGCTCGATGACGACGACGATGATCTCGCAGCGATTCTCCAGCTTGAAGAGCATAAAAAGCGCGAGTCCGCGGACATGGCGAGCGAGGACGCGGACGCCCACTCAGCTTGAGAACCCAGCAAGCCCGCGGCTTGCCGAGTATTCATTCCATATTTAGTTGTGATCCTCGAATCCCATAAACCCATAAATAACAGAATCCATGTGCAGTGAGACAGATCTCACACGCCCCCAGAAGTGGAAGATATGGAAATGGACCACCAACTCGCCCGCGGCAAGTGCAGGCGGAAGCTCTCGCCTGAGCAAGCGCTGTTCGCTGAGGGCAACGCGCTGCGTAGTAGCAAATACTACCAGTCGATGGGTCTGAGCGGCGTCGACGGTATGGAAGAGGAAGAGGAGGACAAACCCGTCGTGTTTGTGTGTCGGCTCTTCAACTGCCACGGCGTCGGCTTCCACTCGCTGCGCGCGTACGAGGAGCACTACGATCTGTACGTACATGATAGAAGTAGAGGGCTTGACTCTACAGGGCGGCTTCTCTGATGCTTTTGTCTCTACGTCATGTGTAGCGTTCACCGCAACGTCTGCGGCGAGTGCTTCCGTTCGTTTCTCAGTCTTCGGCTGCTAGATTTCCATCTGAGCGAGACCCACGACGCGTACTTTCGGGTGCTGGCCAAGCGCCAGCCCATGTACGCCTGCCTGGTGGACGGCTGCACGCAAGTCTTCAAGCACGACGACAAGCGCACCAAGCACTTGGTGGCGGACCACCAGTACCCAATGACATTCTCCTTCCATCGCGCGCGACGCATTCCACCACGACCGCAAAAGACACAGGCACACAAATCAACCGAAGGAAAGAAAGATGCGGACGCGGTCAAGATCGCCAAGGCCCACGCGCGCAAGCTCAAGCGCCGGGAGAAAAAGAAGGTGGAAGCACGCGAGAAGAAGCGAAGTGGTGGTGGTGAGCCGATGGACACGAGTGAACCACGGTGTGTGGAAGCTGAAGAAGGCGCCCCCGGCGACGAGGCCATGGAGGATGCAGGGGAAGTAGGCGCACTGACTGAGCGCATGAAGCAGCTCATGGTGCCCTCGTCGATTTCGTTTGGGCGTCGACGGCAGCAGCGGCGATGATCCTTTTTCGTAACCGTGCAATCAATGAATGTGAGAAGAACAATCCGCACCGCCCGAATTATACCAATAACCCGACGTCCAACTAGTTCACTTTTAGTAGGTGAGGCACATCAAGAAGATTCTCGCATGGCCAGAGGCTGCAAGTTTCTCAACTAATGCCGGCGCGCAGGAAGTTTTCACCGTCAATCCCGGGCGAGTGGCCGGATCCGCAATTAACGGGAGAGACCGCGACTTGGCATCGATCAGATTTGAGTCGTGACCAGGGTCCACCTCGATTGCCTCATCATACGCGACGCACCTCAGTATGGGTTATGCCTGGCGCAGCATCTTCAGGACACGGTCGTGGTAGGTGCTGCGCAATGTCAAGATCAAGTTGCGCGCTGCGTGGAAGCAGAAGCCTTCGATTGGTGTCTGTAGCGTCTCAGTGTACGCTCGTGCTGGGTCGCCGCTGTGTCTCGTGATGATTGCGCGAATCGTCGGCTCAAAGTGTTTGACGACCGCAACGAACGAATACACCTACAGCGTTCCACGTCAATCAATGAATCGCATGATGAAGTAAGGGATCGTCGCACCTGAAACTCGACACCGTAGAGAAAGTTGAGGTAGACAAGAAGGAGGATTTTGTCCCACGGCAAGTAGTTCCAGTAGCACTGCGTATGCCAGCGAAGCACAAGTGTAAGCACAGAGCAGTGGCACTGTCGAAGCGTCGAAAAGATCTACGGGCAGGGGGGCACAAAATGAGTTCATGGAAGGTAAGGCTCTGGTGGCCATGACTTTGGTACTCACCTGCGGGAACTCGACTTCGAGAATCATCTCTGCTGCTTGGGCGACTGGCAGAAGAGCTGGAAGCTGTTGCTCGCCGCGTGAGTCCACAATGCGAGGCCAAAGCACGTAGATGTTCGGACATGTTGCACAGTATTGTAGCACCGCGACGATCTCTTGCTCCGAGTACGTTTGATCGAGAATCATGAGCAGAGTGCAAGAAAAGCAGTCCATCGCCGCTGTTCCAAATACTTTGGAAAGCACATGGAGCATTGTTGGTGTCGCCTTGAGTCCGAGGCGAGCACAGTAGTCCTTGTAGTACGTGTTCATGAGCTTGCGTTCGGCGTCGCTAGGGAAGCAATCTGCTTGCACAACAGATTCTACCGGTCTGGTCCCGGTAGTTGTTTCGGCAGCTTCTTTTCCCTCCAACTTGCTTTGCCCACTCATAGCGAGTACGTAGATGAGTTTCCCAAACGCCACAGTAAGCGCGCGATTCAGTGGTGCGTCGCAGCAGTGGATCTTCTTTACGTCTGAGAGGATCTCCCAGGTCGCTTGCGACAGCATCACCATGTCAAGTGGTTCACACTGGCGTTTTGCGTCCTCGATCGACGCCATCATCTGCTCTAAAGCACATGCCGTGGTTGACGCGAAGACAAAATCAGCGGTCGTCTGGGTGCTTCTTGAATCAGCTCCCACCGTATCATTCCCGCTCGAGAAATGATAGAGAGGTTGTGGGCGAATCCAATTACTCCGGTGACCACCGATATGAGCCAGCGACGAGCTCAGACTTGTCGCCAACCAACCACACGCCGAGATGCCGTGGTCGTCAGCTTCATCAACTGGATGTCGTGAATGTGCTTGGCAGGACGCGAGCAGTTCATAGAACGCGATCATCGATGGGATGCACCCAGCCGTCGCGGTGAGGAGCTCGTGCACTATTGTGCACAGGTCTTCGCTTTGTGGGTTTCCCCGGCAGGCCCCTTCTTTGTGCCGCACCACGACTTGCACGATGAATTTGCACAAGTCGGTGCTGCGAGCTTGTAAGATGGTTGCTGCATGTTGCGTGCCCACCATAGCACGCAGGCTGGCGATCGTGCGCGAAAATTGACGCAAATGGATGGGAGACTCTGATGGTGCTGCGTTGAGCGCGACAGGAGTCTCAAGATCCAGTGCGCACGTCTGCTGAATGGTTTCGAGCGTCTTGCGAGCGCCATTCGACTGTACAAAACCCTCCATAGCACTTGGAAGTAGAAACAATTGGAGGACGCGATCGTCAAGATCACTGGTTGCTTGCCACGCTAGAACGAAATGACCTTGACACCTGCGCCAAAGCCCGCAATCAACGAGCTCTGGCATGGCGGAGCTTAATTGGGTGAATGAGAGCACGAGGCCGAGCACCGCGTTGTGTGTAGCCTGATCAGTAGTGTGCTGCAGGACGACCGCGAGCTGAGGCACGATGCGTTTCATCGCAACTCCCACTGTGAAAGGCGTGCTGGTGGTTGCAAGTAGAAGCTGCAAGTTCGCAAAGACCTTGTTGGCTCGAGTAAGTCGATCTCTGGAGTCTTCACTCGTGATAGTCTCCAAAATATGGCTAAGGTACCCATCAAGCCCATGCGATAATGCTGACGCGAAACTAGGCGTTACAGCAGACGAAAGCTGCGCTGCCATCTCGACGATACACTCAATCATAACCGCACACCTGCGAGCCAGCGGCGCAGACGAGATCAGTCCGCGCTTGGTGATAGCGTCCACGGCATACTTTGTCACCGTCTCAATCGGCTTTGGTCTTCGATACGGGAACCAAGGGTCACGCGCCTCCAGCTCGTCGGCTGTGCTTACGGTGGGAACGACTTTTGTGCCGGATGTATCAAGACCACACCGAAGCAACATCTATACAGCATTACATTTAGTATCCCCACCCATAAAGGAAAGATAGGTGGGCTCACCTCGAGCTTTTCACTGAAGATCTCTTGGTGTGTCGACAGCAGCGTCATATTCTGACACGAGATCCTTAAGCATGTATCAAAAGTCTCGAAGTTGGACTCGTCGAGCAGGTGCATCTGGTTTCAAAATTTCAATGACGGGGTCAAGTTATCGGTGGGGGATTCGTGTGGCTTGTCTTACCACAATCGAGGACAACGCGATCGCTGTGATAGCCTGATCTCCGAGCTGTCCTCCGTCTTCAAGCTCCGTTCGATGGGTGCTCGTCGGCTTACAGTCCATACGATTGAAACGATAAAGGTTGTCGTTTTCGTTCAATGCAATTTCGAGTCGGAACTGCTTCTCCAGTCCCAACCACTCGGTGTAACGACGTTGATGTTGAATATGAGCCGGTAGTCTCTTCCAGCTTTTGAGAATCGCTTGTCCGGCTTGAAAGCGTGCGCTGATAGCAAGAATGGTCAGCGTCTACAGTAACCACACAGGGCACGGATCAGTTTGAAAGAGCGACGGCAACATCATTCTACTCGTGGACGTACATTTGTCGTTCTTGCCCGGTCCAGCGGCTCCACGTCGGCCTCGAAAGGGCGGACACGCGTCATTGTGTACATCAAATCGGAGAGGAAATCGGTTTCGTATAGGCTGGCGAATAACTGCATCCGTGACGGCACTCGGAGTGTCCACTTTGCAAACCACTTGGCCTCGGAGTCGATTATAGATAGCACATCGAGTGGTCGGGTCTTCTTTGGGGCGCTTGTGTGTGGATCCAGCATGAGCACGATGCTCGTGGAGCAAATCGCGCGCGCGAGCAGCTCGCCGGGAAAGTGAATCCAGTGATATGGCACGCGGCATATCATGAGATGGAAGAATCGATATGCATCGACCGCCTGGATCGTTGCGTCTGAGTCGCTGAGTAGGTTGTCATCAGCAATGGCAAGCTTCTCCGAACTGACGCTGGCCCCGACCCAGTTCACAATGATCAAATAGAGATCCAAGAATTGAATGGGATCTTCGATGGAGATGACCACACTGTACAGCAACTGCAGAGTCTGCCTCGCGATTTCCGTGTCAGGGTCCAGCAGTCGGTGGCATAAACTCTCAGCGATTCGCAGGAAAAACGTCGAGCAATGAACGAGTTCCAGCGGTGAGATCTGAAACAGGTGGAGCACAAAGAGTTCGCGTACTGGCCATAGAACTTCCAGTCGATGATGCTCACCTGCGCTAGTCGTTGGAGAGCAGCGTAGCGGTCTTCACGGTCTGGCTTGATGAGAGCTTCTAGAATCATCGGAATTTCGTCGGGTGAAGGCGCACTACAACACAGTGCATACAACAACGATCCATAAGATTGAACTTCTGATCAGGAGAGGCCAGTTTTAAACATCATGCCAATACTGTACCTGTCGATAGAACCAGTCTCAAACTGGAGATCGTCAAAGGTTATGGCTTCATAGGACGCCGCTTCCGGCGGCGCGTTTTCATCGTCGGCGAAGATCTCCGCGGCCGCTTCGTCCTGTTGGTTCGGCGCCACTGGTGCAAGCAGCGATATCTGTCCCCAGAAAGACTCGAGGAAGCGCTCCTCTTGCTTCTGGTTGTGGTGCTGCTCGTGGCTTTCCAAGAGTTCGACAAGGCGGTGGAGCCGCGCCGTCAAATGCGTACGCACGCTCTCTCTCACGCGACCCATACTGGTCTCAACTGTCCCATTATACAACGATGCCTTGAGCTCGGACGTGACCACATTGTGGATGTATTCGACGACGCGAAGCTCCCAAAAGGACGGTTCTTGCAGCCGCAGCGCCGCGACGCGCGCTTCCAGATCGTTCAGAAAACCCTCGATCTGAAGGAAGGTGCATCATGAGTGGCGGTCGTATCAGCGGAATAGTATCAATACATGGAGGGGGGGGAACCGTACCGACGTCGTCTCTTCGACGGAGTGGACAGCGTCGTCGATCAGCGCGCGGTGGCGCAGCAAGATTTCCTCCATGATGTTGCCGCGTGCCCGTTCCTCTGTCAGGCACCGCTTCAACACGCAGAGAGATCCGAATATTGGGTTCCAAAACGTTAGATTAGGAAAATCACTGGGATAATGTTCTAGGAATCGGTCACTTCCCAATTTAGCGTACTGGTTGTCAGCGTGACGTCAAATCTTCCCGTATCAAAGCAAGCATGGGGTGGAAGTTCGACGCCCAAGTGCTCGTGGCGGCGCTGCTGCTCGGACAGTTTGGTATCTTCTATCTCTCCGCCTACCGCTGCGAATACGATTCAATCCATGCGCTCCGGTCGCCCGACAGCCTGACAGCGCTCGTGGTCAGCGATGTCCACCTCCTCGGCAAGCGGCGGCGGGTGTGGATCGAACGCTTGTGGATTGACATGCAGGTTCAAGCCGCTCTCGCTTGGTATGTACGCTTATCCCAATGTCCAAAAGCTCACTCACACTTTGCGTGTTAGATTGCATCATCTCTGCGAGCGGCTGTGCATGTTCATCGACCTGATGTCGTGCTAGTGTTGGGAGATCAGCTCGACGAAGGGGGCTACCCGACGTCGGATCCAGATTATGAGGTGCGTCGCACTTATATCAACGTCTCCGCTGTGTCAAGACAGTCCATCATGATATCAATACTCTCGTATTGTCGTCTCCATGTGAAGAGCTACGTCGCGCGATTCAAGACCGCGTTCGCGTCAACGAGCAGTGTGGAGACCATTTACCTGGTACAGTACAACAGTGTGCATTGCGGAACGAGTGCGCGTGCAATGGCTGACGTTTTTGCATCCCAGATTGGCAACCATGACTCGGCGTTTGGTCGGTTCCTCACTCCGGCAGCAATCGCCCGCCACGAACGCGCCTTCGGGCTGTCCAACTATGCGACTACTGTGAAAGGCCACAGGATCGTTTGCCTCAATACGATGGCATTAGACGCGGATGTGGCTGACGTTGAAGTTCACGCTCAAGCATCCAGGTAGGGGATACAATGCTCACCCTTATCGTATCACCCAAATCCTCCGAAATGACAATCACATTGTCGTGGCAGCTTTCTCGAGACGCTCGCGCGCGAATCCACGCATGGCCAGCGCGCTGATCAATCCACAATCTTGCTCTCGCATCTCCCGCTCTTCCGCAAGGACGATTTGGCGTGTGGCGCTGAGCGCGTGCGGGAAGAGGGCCACGTGACGTACGAGCACCCGTCGTTCGAATACGAGACTCACCATCACGTGCTGTCGGACGCTCTTTCGCAGGATCTGCTCACGAAACTGGGGCCCGACGTCGTGCTCTCAGGCCACACGCACGCGTGGTGCGCGTACGAGCATCCACCACATTCCTCTACAGGCTCTACCGCAAAAGAGTTTACGGTGCCGGCGTTCTCGTGGGGTCAGCGGCCCGACCCGAGCTACGCGCTGCTGCACATTGCAGGCCGCGACGCCTACGTCTCGCGGTGCGCCCTGCCGCGAGAGCCCCTCGTCTTTGCGCTGTACGGCGGCACGCTTGTGGTGCTCGTGCTGCGACTGCTTTGGCGGGGCATCGCGATGAAGTCACGCAGTCCATCTCGCTTACACGATCAGGGGAAGAAGTTGAAGTAGGTGGTCCATCAGTAATCGCCGGCGGGTGTTTACGCCCAGTTAAACCAAAGAGCTTGGTCATACATTTGTCAAGTGTATTTTGGCGGTCCGCCTGTGGTCTCCGATAGGTAGAAACCGAGACACCAGCCTCCGCCTCAGCAAGTATGGTGCAGTTGATGGTGATTACTTTTGGGTTGCCCACTGTACTCAAATCATTCTTATTTTAGTAGGTGTGTGGTCTCTTCATCAGGTCGAAGCTACTGTGAACCCGTACTCAGATCGGAAAGTATTGATATAAAAGTTACTCTCAACTTGCCTGATGTCTTTTTGGCAAAAGCATGGATAAAATGACAAAAAGCGAATACGAGCCTAGCAGCCAAGAAAACAAATGTCAGGAAGCGAGACGCTGGCGCTGCGATTGATTTTTACCTGCTGGTCTGCACGGATTGGATCTCCCAGACTGTCAATTGCACACACTTCACGGCAAAATCCTTCTGGAGTAACACGTTTTGGCACTAGTTATCGGCACGGTTAGCTTTACATGCGCATTTTGTCGTTATCCACGAAGCACGCAAGCGACCTGTACCGTATCACCCCCTTGGCACTCTGCTCGCTTTGGGATGTCAGTCCGTTCCATTCCAACGCCAAAAAAGGATCTGGTTCTTTCACCTTTCGACCCGGGTCGACCCATTTACCCATTCTCTTATAAATCCGTCTTGTCTGAGGTCGGCCGCGTAAACATGGGAAACCCATTAGTACCAAACCCACCCGACCCGCGGGCAGCTGAAAGCTTCCTCGGCGAAGGTGAGTGCACGAGAGACTTTCAAAGTCCCGACCAGAGCGAAGCGTGTGGCGCCCAGGACCTTCCATCGCCTCCAGCGCTTCCAGTGCCTCAGCGACTCCGCCAGCGAACACCGGAGGAGACCACCAACAAGCGCTCGCCGCCCGTTCATAGCCCACGCACCGTCTCACGAGCCCTCGCGCCCCCAACGTTCTTCTCCGACGACCATGGCGTTTGTGTTTGGCTCCACGGCCGATGACGAGCTCTATCCGTTCTTGACGGACGACGGCAGCGACGTGCCGCTCTCGCCCGACGAGCAGGCGCTGCTCATGGGCATGTACCCGGGCGCGAACCTCACGGACTTTGACTTTTCGCTCATCGGCCCGAACGGCGTCGTGCAGCAGCACCACGCACCGCAGGCCCACACGGCCGCCGATGCGGCTGCCGCGGGCGCCGCCGCGGTCTTGACGGTTCCGCAAAACAGCGCGTCGCCCACGTCGATCCACAAGATCCCGACGCCGAACGGCGTGGCCACGTCCGTCGCGGTCAACGGGAATGGCCGCAACAACATGCCGGGGCTCCAGCAACCGGCGTACTACGATTCGTCGCAGTACCAGCCACAGCACCAGTTCAATCCGACGTCGCGCCGCTCGGAGGCGCACTCGCCCAATGCGTACTCACCGTCCAGCAGCTCCCTGAGCGACTCGGGCATCCGCGACTCGGAAGACATTTTGCGCGCGCCCGTCAAGAGCCTCAACGAAGAAGAAAAGAAGCTGCGGCGCCGCGCACAGGTCGCCAAGTCGGCGCGCAAACACCGCAACCGCCAGAAGGAAGAGCTCTCGCGGCTGCGCGAGCAGGTCCAGTTCTTGCAAGAGCAAATGGCGCTCATGCATGTGCAGGGCACCCCCACGAGTGCAGGGGGTAATGTTGTTGCGAACGGCAATGGAAATGGAAATACCGACACGGACATGGAGAAGAAGCCCGTGATCCAGGAGAACCGCAAGCGGAAGAAAATGGACGACAGCGCGCCCTGTAGAGACGACGGCACCCTGGAAACGGCGCTCACGAATCAACCGGCGTTCGCGACGGCTGCACAGCGTATGCTGCAAAACTCGATGCGCGCGGTACGAGCCTCTCTTAAAAGAGATTGGGAGGGGAGCGGCTTTTCATACTCACGCTTTCTGTTGTGTTTTTCTCACTAGATGGTGGCGTCGTCGACAATTCTCCATGGGCGCCACCACTTGCCGGCCGACACGCTCGAGCGTGCGCGCATGCTGCTCATGATTTCGACCAAGCGTGCCCAGTACGCGCGCCAGTATCTCCACAACCAGTTTGGCAACCGAGTGGTCCACTACCCGACCATGGACATCAAGCTCAACTCGAATGGCCCCGAGATGGAGATCCAGCTCGTGCGCGCAAAGATCTTGCCGGGCTTCACCCATCTCGAGGTCGCCGACGCTGCGTGGAACTCGATCTACGATTTCAACTTGGCGATTCCGACGCGGTTCAAACGCTACGTGACGTGCGAGCGGCTCATGGAGCTGGATGAGAATACGCGGTACGGACGCACCATCGCGCCGCTGCTCAAGAACCGCGAAGAGAACTTTATCGTGTACATGCACTCGTACTTTGTCGTGCACAAGGCCGTGTTTGACGACTGCGCAATCTTCACGTGGGAAAGCATTCTCGAGGACGACCTCTACCCGTTCGAGGCGAGCGACACGGCGATTCGGAACGATGAGATTGGATGGTGCGTTGGTCTCTGTTTCGGATGTCCTCTTGTAATGTGGGGGATACTGACCCATGGGTTGTGTGTTTCGTGCAGCATGATCTTGGAGACCGAGACGTTGCCTAATGGTGACGTCCAGTCGCGGCAGCGGACAGTGATCCATAGTACGCCACCCATCGCGGCGATCACCGAGCCGCGCGGACGACTGAATGAGGCGTTCCTGACGGTGTTTTGCCGAAATGCCGACATTTTGGAAACGTCGGCGCGACTTTATCTGAGAGACAAGTACCCCGAGCGCACGATCAAGAGCGAATTCGAGTATGTCAACGAATGAGATTTACGCGGATGCGTCGGTACAGCGACTGGGCACGGAACCTCGCGGTAGGTACATTAGCTCGTCCGAGTTGGGTTGGATGCAGGTCTTTGACCGCGTTGTTCGGAAGGAGACTTGAATGTTAGTTTTTGTGATGGTAAACATACGCAACACACTGAATATACACACCATACAGAGTGAATGAAGGGGAAAGGTACTGCGCTGCACTCATGCTACGGTAGTAGAAGTATGCATTTCCACGGCCCAAGAGAACCACGCCAGGGATGGGCTTCGGTGGTGGTTGGGTCTCTTGGGGCGTACGGAGGCGACTCGAGACTTCATCTTGTGTGGACTTTCTCAGCTTTACGCAGAGAGCTTGGCCGCGGCGGCGCGGATCGATTCGAAGACGACGTTGCCGCACATGCGCGTGAGACTACGCGTCGGTGAAGTCGAGAATGTCGAGAGAATGGCTTTGCTGGTGTTGGTGCGCGCGTGGATCTTGGAGCAGATGCTGCGGCACACGACTCGTTCCTTGCCGTCCTCACACAGCTCTCTCCGCACGAGCATCGCGCCGACCACGTCGCGCTTAATGTCGCAGTCTGCGGGCGGCGGGTGGAGATCGTCATCGTCGACATAGTCCCACACGAGCACGGCCTCATGTTGCGTCATGTGCCAAAACGAAACGGTGTGAGCATCCACGACCAGTTCCTTCTCCGCTTCTGACGACGGCGCCACAGCGGCGGTCGTCTCCTCGTCTTCGGTCGGAGCAAACCGGAACCGCATGATCTGTTTGCCCGCGACGATGTTGGACTGCGGCAGTGCATCGACGATCGTGTGCTGGGCCTCGAGTCCCGTAAACTCGGGCCACGTGTTGCTGCTGGCCTTAATGGCGTTGCAGGCTGCACCGAAGATGCGCGCAATGTCGAGCGTGTCGAACGCGTAAACACTGACGATCGTCGCGCCAAACGAGTCGACCGAGTCGAGGATCTGCGTCTTGACGTAGGGCGTCGTGAAGCGGATCGACTCGGTCTGGCGCCGCAAAATGTCGGTCGCCATCTGCAGTTTCGACGGCGCACAAATGGCCTCGTAGTCGCGCTGGCGCGACCTCGGGTTGCGGCCCAACCGCGTGTACGTGTGGAGGAGCTGGCGCAGGTTGAGATCCTCGGTGAACATGGGCGAGTTCGAGAACACCGACTTGAGGTTTCCCAGGAATTGGCTCTGCATGAAGATTGCGCGCCGCAACTCGTCGCCGCGCGCCTCGGCCTGGCGGCGCTTGCGGCGCTGCGCCATGGCCTTTTCTTCCCACTCGGCGACGGCGCCGTTGGGGCGCAGCATCTTGTGCTTGGACCGCAAAAAGTCTAGCTGCGACGTCATGGCACTCACTTCCTTGCGGAGATCAAGGAGCTCGTGCTTCTTGCGCGACCGGTGGCGGCGCGCGCTGATCGCGACCTGCTGGCGCCGTTTGGCCTTGCGGTCGAGAGGCTGTTGCTGCAGCTGCTCGGCGGCATCGGCGACGTCGCTGCTCTCGCTTGAATGCGGCGAACTCGTGCCGCCCGAGTGTGCGAGATGGTCAAAGTGGCGTGGGGCGTATTGCTGTGGCAGCCCTACCGGTGCGTACTGGAAGTGGGGCTGCAGCGGCGCCATGGCGTGGCGATTGCCGCCACTGTAGGCACCCGTGTCCAGGGCCATGCTGGCCTCGAGCTTCATCTCGTGCGGATAGGCAGCTCCTCCTCCGTTGGCCGCCGGGTCGTGGTTAAAGTCTTCATGGAGCAGGAACTCGGAGAGGAAGTTGAGCTCGAGTTCGTTGTCGGCCGCAGCGCTTGCTGCGGCAGTGGTGGCGGTCATATCTTTCAAGTATTGAGTCGAGGCGAGAGCGGCCGAGGTCATAAATTCATTTCCGCGGAACAATAAGTCTGTGGTGGTCCATGCATCGAAAAGAATGGAGATTAGATCAACAGAGACCGGATACGTAATAGGAAGCTCGAGTCCCGCATGGGGGGAGTTGTGGACGACTAGCTGATGGACGAGAGCTGGTGGAAGCAGGTGGAGGGGGTCCTCAACACAGACCCCACGACAACTGATATACCTTCCTGCTCGTCTCGATCGCCAGAGTCTGAGACCAACCCCCCGAAGCTTGCTCAGCATCGCGCTGTTGACGTACCCGAGTCCAAAGCCGAAATGGTCATGGTCGCAGCAGAGAGAGCGGGTCGGTGGTGGCGAGAGACGTTCGTCGACGGGGGGAACACGGGAATCCAGACAGTGGCGTTCAGGCAGGTGAGTGCAGATAAAGCGGGGGTGTGGATCCGAGTCGGCGCTTTGCTTGGTGCACACCACGGCAAGAAGAATACACAAGTCCGCTGCCTGTTCGCTTCCTCGGGCTTCGATGCTGAGGCGTGGAAGAGGTGCACTCCATGTCCTCGGTGCAATCTGCTGTTCTGTTTTGGTTGCAACTTGAGAGGACGGAGAAACAGCAGGTGGAGACACTGGGAAGGGCGAGGCTGATACAGAAAAACTGGAGGATACAGGTAGAGCAGTAGAGAAGTAGATAGGAAGCGGGGCGGACATTGGGTACGACTCTCCGTCCAGAGACGAGCATTCTACGCTTGCCAAAGCTGGTGGAAATGGCGCGTATTGGATACAATGGCGCCACTGCGAGGCACGGCGAGCGGTGGTCGCCCTTCGGCATGGTCTCCGATAAGAGCGACGATGCAGTACAGTACAGTACATTTGGCCAATGCCACCAGCCAATTAGAGGGCCCATTTTGCGTTGCCTCCCTGTCCCAAGTACAGTAGAAGTTGCAAGTTGAGGGTGGTGCTGGGGGGCACACCACAAGCACACCAATCCGAATGCTGCTGGCCTGATGTCGCTCTGGGTTCAAGTCTCACGATGAGGAACTTGAACTTTTACCGTCCCCGACCAGAAAATGTGGGGGAATTTTGTCATGGAGCCCCAAGATGCCCGTCTCCCCACCCTCCCATGTGATGGGAGTTCAGTGAAAAGCTGTCGCCCCGCAGAGTTTCGGGTACAGAGCATCACGGCCATCGAACGCGTCATGCCCGTGGCAAGCCTATACAGGACGAGGGTCATCTTCTCGAGACTAATTCCGTTGGTCCCAAACAGCTCTCGTGTGAAAATCCTGGCACACCTGTCTCCTTTCTGTCAGGGCATCTGGTGGTGAACCCGACACTCCCGGTCTGATTGCAAGCTTCTCTTCCCGCATTCCACGAGAGCACACAAAAGTTGACACCTCAACCAAGGCACCTTCGTCTTGTCGCTGGGTGGTGGCTTTCTCCTGGACACGAATGCTGAGCACATCTGGACGGACGGAAACCGCCGACACGAGTTGCCAAGCTGGTAGCACACCTGTCGCCAGGTGTCGAACGGAATGTCCCCGATTCGCACCTCGAAGCTGGGAACTTTACTATTTGGTCCACTTGGACTGGATAGGCTGGGGTGGATGCCCGCGCGATGGAGGCATAACAAGGCTCACGATCGCAGACTGCACCAACGCACATCAAGAGAGACCAACACAACACGCACCCGCGACCCCTCGCCGACCAGATCGCGACGAACCGACGACACGCGAAGAGAATCAGCATTACGCCATGAAACCTGTCAAGGAGACGTCAGGGAAAATGATGAGGCCGTTGATTGGGAACTGGATCTTCTGGCAGTATCCTCTCTCATCACTTGTGGAAGGTTTTCGGCGAGATCTAATATCATTATTTTCTGTACCAGAGGTGAATGAGATCATTAGATTTCGAGGAACCTGGAAGATGAATGCGACCAGCGACGAGCGGGAGCTGCGCCAGAGCTTGCTCTACGCTGTCGGCTCAATATGTGATAACTTCAGTACGCCATGGCACTGCCATTGCCGCGATCCCTGTTGCATTGCATGAGAAATAACCTCGTCGCTGGATACGGTAGCCCAGAAGCAGCAGCAGGAGCGCGCGCCGGGGCAGCGCACCCGACCGGCTCCGTCCAAGGCCGCGCTCGCGCTTCTCGCCGACTTGCTCCACAAAGAGACTGAGAGTGCGTGGGGAATGTTGGGCTTGCCAATAATCTCTGACTGTGGCCCCTCATTGTGTGTTGTTGCCCCTAGTCATTGCGACCGAGCTGCAGCACTTTGCGCACCATGCCAACCACAAAGTGATCAAACCGGAAGACGTCATCTTGCTCGCACGAAAGGATCCGGCGATGGTAAGCTGGCGTTCCGGTGCTTGGTTGGGCTGTTGGTAGTACTGAAGCAAGTCGTTGTCGCTGAACCGTCGTCTGTGTGGTGCAGATGCGGTCCCTTCAAAAGTACAATCGCGAACAGCTCGGTGCGACTGGCGCCAAGAAGCGGCGGCGAGGCGGTGGCGACGACTGAAAGCATTCCAACTTACTTTCCAGCTCGTGGTCATTACAATACCACTACTATTGGAGACTAGGTACTCTATTCTATTCGCTAGTCGTCGCTAAAGAACGACGCGCGGCGTGAGGTTGCGTTCGTCCCGGCGGGCGAACGAGGCGTCCGCGGCGATTTTGCGTCCCTTTCCATTTGCCGATAGTCGTTTAGGATCCGCAGGGATGCCGTTTTGCGTTGAACGGCCTCTGGCGAGTGGACGACGTGGCGAACTGGGTTGATTGTACTGTGGGAAGCTTGTTCGTACACTTGCTTGAGTAGGTTGAGCTGCTTGCCTTTGGCTTCCAGCTCATCAAGCATGGAGCCGAGGGATTTCGCCAACTGTGCAGCTCCGTCTTGACCACTTTCGACTTTGACGACCGCGTCCTTGTACTTGCGATTCAGTGCGAAGAACTCGGCTTCGGCATTCTCCACAGCCGCCTGAAGGTCCTCCATGATATGGGACTAACAAAGTGCACCAATGGTATTCAGCTCCATTCTTCGCAATGCGATACGCTCAGAAACACAGTCACCGTTCCTCACCTTCAGGGGATTCGGGTAGGATGTGGATGCAGTCGGGACGCGTATCGCAGTCGGTCTTGCACGAGTTGACGAGTCAGCGACGTCCGAGGCATTCCCATTGGATATCCTGGTCTTCGTTCGTGATCCAACCAGCGTAGTTAACGCTCGCTCAGGGCCCTGCATACCGGTACCGAGAATGGAGGCACTGGTGCCTATTCTGGTAGACATCGATGCCTGGTCGCTCGCACTGACTGAGGATTTTCTCAGTCGAGCGCTGCTTTTTCTCGGCTGAACATAGGCAGGAGCTGGAGGAGGATTCGTATTCGTTACGGGCGTTGCGTACGTGGTGTCGCATTGCCTAAGAGCTTCTTGAACATTGCCGATAATCGAGTGGGATCGATTTGCAGACGTACCAAGAACGAAAGGTATATCCCTGAACATAGACATCGCGCAAGCATTAGTGCATGGGCTCCGAGGGGATGCCGGCTCGCTTTGAAACAGTCATACCTTCCCATATTCGCAGCTCTCAGCAGTTCGAGGTTGTTTCCCACCGACTGACTTCCTCGCTTCTCCTTCTTCACTGACGTTGAGACTCTGGTCGCGCTCGACCCGGCGCGAGTTTTCTTTGTTGATATTGACGCTGATCGACCGGGCGTCGAGGACCCATTAGCGGCAGAGATGGAGGCGGCTCGGCTCGCTGCTGTCGGTCGTGCGAGCGTAGAGACGCGTTGCGATTGCTGCAACTTTCTGGTTTTCTTCGTCGCCTTCGTGGCGATCTCGTTCGCCTCCCACACTTTAGCGACGAGTTTGTCGTTGAGCTGGGTGATGCCTCCAACTGTTTGCTGATGAGTCAAGCATGAGACTTTGTCAAGTTGCTCCTAAGAACACGATTCTCCCATCACTACGCACCTCAGACTCGTGTAACCGCTCGCGGGTCTCGGCGTGGTTCTGCGCCTCGCGCTCAAACTGTTCTTGAAGGACCTTGATTTTTTCCTGCGCTGTCTCTTTCTCTTTCTGGAGCACAAGCATCTCCGACCTCAGATCACGCACTTCTTGGTTGTGGGCACCACGCATAGCTTCCATCTCTACAAGAGTGAGTGAGGAGAGTAATCCGTACGTCAATGGATACGACCGGTGGTCAAAAGGTGCGCACACATCGGGAACACGTACCGGCTCGTTGGCATTTTCGCTGGGATTCAGAACTTTGAAGCTGACTTTGAAGGTCGTCGGCTTTCGCTGAAAAAGTGGAACTCAGCTTGTGGGCGTGCTGCAGTTCCGCTTCCATCGCCTTTCGTCGTTCGGCGTATTTGACCAACTCGAGCTTCAGCTCCTCGCGCTCACTTCGGATGGCATCGTATGCAGCACGTGCAGACTCTTTGGTCTGACCGAGTTCGTACGTAAACTTCTTCTCGGACGAAGCAAACTCGGCCTCACGCTGCAGCATAAGCACACTGATTGTCAGCACAAAACCCAGCACACAATGGCCGACTCAACGCGAGGTAATCTCGTACGGTACTGTACCTTGCGGGCCTTCACTTTGACGTCGGATAGTTCTTGCATCAGCTTTTCCCGTTCGTCTTCCAGCCGACGGATTTTGTCTTGCAGCGCCTTCAGTGCCGATAGGACTGCGCGGCTTCCCTGAGCACTTGAACTGACGGCTGCAGTGAGACTCGTATCCAGAATGGAAGAGTACCCATTGGAGCTTGAATATGGTGTTGACTTTGGTGAAGGTGTCCGCTTTGAAACGAATGACGCTGGTACAGTCGGTGGCGTGGACATTTTCGAAGAAGCATGTCGCTGTGGGGGTGTGGAGAATAATCGCCTTGCAATGGGTGCCTCAAAGTGATCAGAATCCGTATCATCTTCACTTCCACGACGGCGACCACGTCTGTTGGAGCTGAACTTGCCAGACTTCTTGGTGGTCGCTTCTTCGAATCTAGTGAGCGCAGATGTTGTCGCAGACCAGGCGGCTTCCTCATAACCATTCTGCACAGATCCCACGTACTCTTGCTTGCGCACTTGGTCAGCGCCTCGTGAAGCGTCAGCGAACGAAGCCCCCTTCTTTGGTGGATTTGAGAGCAGAAATGGCTTGTTCCCAGTGCTTGACGACGAAACGGACATGAGGGGATCTTGATGAGCAAGGTTCTTGAGCGTTTGCTTCAGGTCCTCCATTTCCTGTGTTGCCGACGTCGGCAGGATCACGGAATCGTCAAGCTCCGATACGTCTTCGTGTCGCGAAACGTGGTTCCTCTTAGCATAAGGTTTTGATGCACGTCTGGGTGATGGTTCGTCGTGATAATCTCCTCTCCTTTTCATGTTATGGGTCTTCGCCGCGTGTCGACTGGATTGAACGGAAGCCTGAAGCTGATCATCAAACTTCCGCTGGCCACTCGATCGTATCTCACGTTCACGCTGGCTGATGCTCGAGTCTTTTGTCGAACCACTCGCGTCACTTTCGCCGTCCTCTGCAGCGCTATGGTCACAGTTGCTGTCGTGTCCTTCGGCCACCGCATGACGATGTCTCCCATTGTGCCTTTGTTGGGTCTTGCCTGTCGTTGATGCAGCCGCCGGTGTAACTTTGTGCGAAGGCTCCCGTGACTGCTGCTGCTGCTGTGCTCGTGGAGCGCGACGGATATGCTCGCCTCCATCACTCGACGGTGCACTCAGTTCATCGCTGCTAAGATCGCTGTACTCGCTTGCATTGTCACTCGTAATATCCGCAACCTGTGTCTGCCCTCGCGTCCGGGTGCCGGAGACGCTCGTCCTCTCTTTGGCTTGGTTCACCCTTCTTTCTGTCACTGTGGTCATCGCATGATGTTGCAGCGCCGCTTCTCTTCGTCCCACTTGGCCCGTGCTCTTAGGTGCCCGGCCAGTCTTGCTATTCGTCGACTGGCAGTCGCCGTCGTCGACGTCGCCATCGCGGATTTCATATTCGCGGTTTTTCATCCGTACGGTTGCCTGTTTCGCTCTGGAGACGACTTCGGCGCGGCCGTCCGAGCCGCGCAGGAGCTGCTCGACGACGTCGTCTGCCGCTGTGCCCAGGAGCTTGCTCACCGCCTTGGATCCCTTCTTGCGCGGCGAAATGAGGATGCGGCTCTTGGAGGAGATCACGATCGTATCCGAATCCTCATGGTCCGATCCATCGCTGCTGAACTCGGATTCGCTCCCCATCCTGTTGAACCCCCTTCTTTCTTCCCGACGGGGTATCAATACTCGTCGCTGTCGGCTTCCTCACCTGTCGTGATGGCGTTTCTGTTCCTCTTCTTCTCGTTGCCGCATTTGGAAAAAGAGGAGTTCGGTTCTAAGAGAAGTGTGGCCTTTCGATCGATGTGATATATCTAAGAGAGCAAGTTGCTTCCTTCCGGGGGTTACACTCTGAGTCTCTTGAACAAGGATCACACAGCCACGTGCACAGCAAAAAGTAGATCAGTACATTTGGGGATGTATGAAGGGGGAGGGAAATTGAGAGCGCTCAGGAAGGGGGGGCTTCCTACAACACACGGGAGAAAGAGAGAGAGCCTACTCAGGGGTGGGGGGGGCGCCGGGGGGGGGGGGGGGGGGGGGGGGGGGGGGGGGGGGGGGGGGGGGGGGGGGGGGGGGGGGGGGGGGGGGGGGG